>CAUYTI010051389.1:0-14522 GCA_963575145.1 Galago senegalensis
CTTATGAAAAATAACAAATGAAAGAAGGAAAGAGAGAAAGAAAAAGAAAGAAAGAAAGAAAGAAAGAAAGAAAGAAAGAAAGAAAGAAAGAAAGAAAGAAAGAAAGGAAGGAAGGAAGGAAGGAAGGAAGGAAGGAAGGAATGAAAGGAAGGAAGGAAGGAAGGAAGGAAGGAAAGAAAGAAAGAAAGAAAGAAAGAAAGAAAGAAAGAAAGAAAGAAAGAAAGAAAGAAAGAAAGAAAGAAAAAGAAATTTTGCTAGGTACATTTTCCAGGAGGAAAATCATGAAGAAAGGTCAGTAGGAAGGTGAAATACTAGACTTCATAAAGGAGATTTATTGTGCTCCCCATGCTGAGGAAGGAACAATGATTCAGGACAACTTTGTTTGTGGTTGTTTCTTTAGGAGACCAGCCAGTTGATCTGATGGGTAGCACTCATCCAGAGATGTCTGGTTTCTGGTCTTGGACTGATTGAGCCCAGGGAATATTGGACAAGTTTAAAAAGTACAACAGAAGTGGGGCACTGTATAAACAGGAAATTTTAGTCATCAAAAAAAAAAAAAAAAACTGACATGAGGAAAATAAATCACTGTGAGGACAGTTTAGAGTGACTACAAAAATCTAAGTTACTTAAGAGTCAGAGTTGGGAAATATCTGAACACTTGCCTAATAGGGGTTGTAGGAAAAAAATTTCCCTATGACAGAATAATTTCTCCAGTTGATGTCTAATCTAGGAGAAAAATTTTCAATACTACATCTGTGGGCAAAAGTAAAAATAATAGCTGTCTTTAAATATCCATCAATCCTGAATTATGCCCTGATAGAAGCTCATATTCAGAGGGAAGGATAAAGTCCAGAAAACACCCAACAAAGTTGATGACTAAGATCCCAGACAATAGAGAAACGTCATACATGTAGGACACCTCTGCTGATGCAAGCTGTGACTTTTGGAGTGAAACTTACAAATATATGGAACATCTCAAAGGAAAAGTGTTCATCTCCCCCTCCCAAGAAAGCTGTGTGTTTCTCTTTGTTTTCGCTTCCTCTGCTCCTGCAAGCTTCCTACAGGTGAGAGATGAACTGAGGACCTATTATCTTACCCCACATGTGAGAGCTAAGGGCAATGGGACTTACACCCTTAGAGGGACCCTGCTGAGACTCTGAAAACACTGTTGGGAGGCAGAAAAGTTAAAGTTTTCACTGCCATTTTGAATCTCCAGTTCACTTTCCCCCACCTTTCCTGCAGAGACAGTGAGAGGAGGGCCAAGAATAGTGTTTTCCCTCCCTTGGGATGAAGCATAGAGTCTTGGCCCTGCAGCCTTGCATTCCCTATGCAGCCACTGCCTTTCCACTGTTCCAGGGTTGCCCAGTGGGACCAAACTAGGAGTGATCTGGCTGCTACCATTCCTCTGCATGTGGGGCTGAACTAGGACTGATCCAGCCAGGTGCGTTCCCCTGTACCAAGTTACCCCAGCGAGACTGAACTAGGATCCATCAGGCCATATGCATTCCCCACACAGCCACTGCCGTTCCACTGAACCTTGGTTGCCCTGGCAGTGCAAAACTAGGACTAATCTGGCCACTGCCATTCTCTTGCCCCCCAGTTGCCCCAGCCCCTGAAAACTGCGAGAAGAAAGACATGCCCTTTCTCTCTGGGCAACCAGAAGACCCCAGCACCTTCTCCAGTGGAAGTCAGTGACTTAACATTTCCAATAAGGTCTCCAAACCATTTAAACTCAGTATGGGGAAGAATTAGCAGAAAAACTCTGCAACTTGAATAACCAGAGTGGATCCACTCCCCTAAGGAAAAATGGAGCAGATACAATTGACAACCCCATCCATAAACAGATGGCTGAAATGTCATAAATTGAGTTCAGAATTTGGATAATAAATAAAATTAACAGAAGGGAAGAAAGGAGGGAATTAGAATTTCAAGACATTATTCAAAAGATGTCTGAAGAATTCAACGATTTCAAAAATAAAATGACCAAAGATTTTGAAACACTAAGACATGAGGTTGCAGCCCTCAAAGATCTGAAAAATATGATAGAATCCCATGTTGACAGAATGGAACTGGCAGAAGAAAGGATCTCTGACATTGAAGACAAAGCTTTTAAACATGTCCAAGGACTCAAAGAGGAAGAGAAATGGAGAGCAAAAATGGAACTTTCTTTGAGAGAGCCCTTGTATAATTAAAAGAAAACCAATATTTGCCTCATATTCTTATTATAGGAATCCCTGAAGGTGATGAAGTTGCATCACAAAGCACAGAGGCTCTTCTTCATGAAATTATAAAAGATAATTTTCCAGACATGCCAAGGGATTCCAAAATTCAGATAGCAGATAGGTACAGAAACCCAGCAGGACTCAACCTGAAAAAGACTTTCACCATGCACATCATAATTAACTTTACTAAATTTAATATGAAAGGTAAATTTCAGGAAGCAGTTAGATGTAAGAAAACCATAACCTAAAAGGGGAAGAGTATTAGGATGACTGCAGATCTCTCTGATGAAAACTCTCAGGCTAGCATAGGGTAGTCATTAACTTTTGATATCCTAGAACAAAACAATTTTCAACTGAGGATCCTGTATCCAGCTAAAGTAGTGTTTCATTTATGATGAAGATATTAAATACTTTAATGACATTCACATGTTGAAGAAATTTGTCATAACTATACCAGCTCTCCAGGAAATTCTCAAACCTATCCTTAATATTGACCAGGGCAGTCCTCCATCACAAAAGTAAACTCACTCAGAAAACTTTGACCAAATTCCAACTTCCACAGTGGCAAAAGGATTAAAAATGTCTAGTGGACATTTGAGCAACTTGATGCCCCAAATTTTCCAGGCTTCTCAATAATTTCAATCAATGTGAGTGGCTTAAATTTTCCTCTAAAGAAGCACAGACTGACTGATTTGATACAGAAACTCAGACCAGACATCTGTTATATTTAAGAAGCACATCTTACTTTAGAAGATAATGATAGACTCATGGTGAAGGGATGGTCATCTATATTCCAGGCAAATGGAAAGCAGCAAAAAGCAGTGGCTCCAACTTTATTCAGATACGATAGGATTTAAAACAAGAAAAGTAAGGATAAAGTTGGACATTTTATATTTTTTAAGGGTAATACTAAACATGACTAGATCTCAACAATCAATATCTATGCACTGAAAAAGAATTCACCTCAATTTGTAAGAGATACTTTAACAGGCATAGTCAACTTGATCTCTCCCAGCTCCATCATAGTGAGAGATTTTAACACCTTTTTGACAGTGTTGGAAAGATCCTCCAGTAAGAAGCTTAGCAAAGAAATTTTAGATTTAAATTTAACTATTCAACTTTTGGACCTAACAGACATCTACCGAACATTTCATCCTAACAAAACTGAGTACACTTTTTTCTCATCAGTCCATGGAACATATTCCAAAATCAATCACATCTTAGGTCATAAGTCTAACCTCAATAAATTTAAAATAATGTAAATTATTCTATGAATCTTCTTGGACCATCATGGAATAAAAGTTGAACTAAGTAAAACTACAGGAATCTGAAGTCTCGTACAAAAACATGAAAGCTAAATAACCTTATGCTGAATGATAGATGGGTCAGAGATGAGAACAAGAAGGAAATTACCAATTTTTTAGAACAAATGGATAATGAAAACACGAGTCATACAAACTTCTGTAATACCACAAATGCAGTCCTAAGAGGGAAAATTATAGCATTGCAAGCTTTCCTCAAGAGACCAGAAATAGAAGTTAACAATTTAATTGGAAATCTCAAGCAACAGGAAAAGGAAGAACATTCCAATCCTAAATCTAGCAGAAGTAAAGAAATAACCAAAATTAGAGCAAAATTAAATGAGATTGAAAACAAAAAAATATATATGTCAGATCAATAAATCAAAAAGTTAGTTTTTTAAAAAGTTGAATAAAATAGATAAACCTTTGGACAACCTAACCAAGAAAAAAAGAGTAAAATTTTTAATCTCATGAATTAGAAACAGTAAAGATGAAATAATAACACACTTCTCAGAAATTCAAAAATCCTTAATGAATATGACAAGAAACTTTACTCCCAGAAATACAAAAATCTGAAGGAAATCGACCAATACTTGGAAGCATGCTATGTCCCAAGACTAAGCCAGAATGAAGTGGAAATGTTGAAGAAGCCTATATCAAGGTCTGAAATAGCAACAACTATACAAAATGTCTCTTAAAGGAAAGACTGGGATGGGACTAGATGGCTTTATGTCAGAATTCTACCAAAACTTTAAAGAGGGACTAGTACCTATACTACACAACCTTTTCCAAAATATAGAAAAATACGGATTACTACCCGACATATTCTATGAAGCAAACATGACCTTGATCCCCAAACCAGGAAAAGACCCAATAAGAAGAGAAAATTATAGACCAATATCACTAATTAATATTGATGTAAAAAAATTGAACGAGAACCTAACAAACAAAATCCAGCAACACATCAGACAAATTATACACTACGAACAAGTGAGTTTTATCCCAGGATCTCACAGATGGTTCAACATACGCAAATCTATAATTCCTCACATAAACAAATTAATAAACAAAGACCATGTGATTCTCTCAATTGATGTCGAGAAAGCTTTTGATATTATCCAGAATCCTTTTATGATCAGGACAATTAAGAAAATTGATATAGAAGGGATATTTCTTAAATGGATAGAGAACATCTACAGCAAACTCATAGACAATATTGTATTGAATGGAGATAAATTGAAATCATTTCCACTCAGATTACCAACCAGGCAATGTTGCTCATTGTCTACACTGCTCTTTAATATTGTAATGGAAGTTTTAGCTATTGCAATTAGAGAAGAAAAAAAGATTAAGGGCATACATATTGGGTCAGAAGAGATTAAACTTTCACTTTTTGGAGATGATGATTGTATATCCATAAAACACCAGGGATTCTACTACAAAACTCCTAGAAGTTATCAAGGAATACAGCAGCATCTCAGGTTACAAAATCAACACTCATAAATCTGTAGACTTTATATATACCAACAGCAGCCAAACTGGAAAAAAAAATAAGTCAAGGACTCTATTTTGTTCACAGTAATGCCAAAGAAGATGAAATATTTTGTTGTGTACCTAACAAAGGATGTGAAAGATCTCTATAAAGAGAACTATGAAACTGTAAAAAAAAAGAATTAGCTGAAATTGTTAACAAGTGGAAAAATATACCATGGCTGGGAAGATTCCACATTGTTAAAATGTCCATATTATCCAAAGCAATATATAATTTTAATGCAATCCCTATAAAAGCTCCACTGTAATATTTTAAAGATCTTGAAATAATACTTTATTTTATATTAAATCAGAGAAAACCTCGAATAGCCAACACATTACTCAGGAATAAAAACAAAGCAGGAGGAATTATGCTATAAAACCTCAGATTATACTATAAATTGTTAGTGATTAAAACAGCATGGTACTGGCACAAATATACAGAGTGAGATGTATGAAACGGAATAGAGAGCCAACAGATTAATCCAGCCACTTACCATTACCTGATCTTTGACAAGACAATTAAAAACATTGAGTGGGGAAAAGATTTTCTATTTAAAAAATGGTGCTAGGCAAACTGCCTGGCAACCTGTAGAAGACTGAAACTGGACTCACAACTTTCACTATTAAGTAATATTGACTCTCACTGGATTAAAGATTTAAACGTAAGGCATAAAACTATAAAAATACTAGAAGAAAGTGTAGGAAAAACACTTGAAGAAATCAGCCTGGGTGAAAATTTTATGAGGAGGACCCTCTGGGCAATTGAAGCAATATCAAAAATACCCTACTGGGTCCTGATCAAACTAAAGCACTTCTACACAGCCAAGAACATAGTAAGTAAGGCTAGCAGACAGCCCTCAGAATGGGAAAAGATATTTGCAGGTTATTTCTCTGACAAAGGTTTAATAACTAGAATCCATAGAGAACTTAAATATACTAGCAAGAAGAGAATGAAGGATGCCATCTCAGAGTGGGCAAGGGACTTGAGGAGGATCTTCTCTAAAGAAGATAGGTGTACGGACTTCAGATATATGAAAAATGCTCACCATCTTTAATCATTAAAGAAATGCAAATCAAAACAACTTTGAAATACCACCTAACTCCGGTAAGATTAGCCCATATCACAAAATCCCCAAACCAGAGATCCTGGAGTGGATGTTAAGAAAAGGGAACACTTTTACACTGCTGGTAGGAATGCAAACTAATATGATTTTTTTTTTTTTTTTTTTTTTTTGGAAACACGTCTGGAGAATACTTAGAAAACTAAAACTAGACCTGCCATTTTATTTTGAAATTCCTTTATTAGGTATATATCCTGAAGATCAAAAACCACATTAAAACAATTATATTTCTATAAGAATGTTTATTGCAGCCCAATTCATAATGGCCAGGTCATGGAAAAAACCCAAGTGTTCATTTATCCTTAAACTGTGATATATGTACACCATGGAATACTATGCATACTTAAAGAAAAATGGAGACTATCTTTTCCATGTTTACATAGATGGAGCTGGAAAATGTTCCTCTTAGCAAAGTATCACAAGAATGGAAGAGAAAGTATCCTCTGTACACAGCCTTACTATGAAACTAATTTATACTTTTCACATGTAAGCTATAACCTAATTATAGCCTAAGAATATGGAGAGATGGGAGAGAGAGGGTGGGATGGATGGAGGGAGGGTGATTGGAGGGATCACATCTATAATTTGTCTTACGAGGGTACAATTGAATCTTTCTAAGAGTAGAATATAAATGTCTTAATACAATGACTAAGAATATGACAAAAAGGCTATCTTAACCAATTTGATGAAAATATTTCAAATTGTACATGAAAACACCACATTCCATGATTGCATTAATATACACAACTATCATTTAATAAAAAATAAGGCAAACTGGGAGATCACTTCTCTATCTGTGGATGTAGAGCTAAGAAATGTTCTGGATCAAACACAAGCAGGAAACTAGATGAAAGGATCAGAAAAGCCCAATGAGTATCTTTGACCAGAAGGCTGAATCCCAGCACATTCCAGGATTAACGCACTACATGGTCACCATGGATGTTATTACAATGGGTTTTGTCATGGGTTACCATCTTTAAACTTAATCTCATTCCTGCTAAGCATTTGTAGTTGCTGTCTGGGTTTGTTGTTGGGTTCAAAGTATTACAAATAGTGGGGTTCTTTTCTGCACACTAAATTCCAGCTTTCTAAATTTTGTTTTGTAAACATGCCCAAGGGATTCAGCAAATCATTCTTTCCTTCTCAAGTCACAGATTTGTAATTAAATGGAAAAGTGTGGTTCATACCTAATGCTCCCCTGGGATGTTATAGTACAAGAAATCAAGTCCAATGAGTGGACAATGTTTTAACAGACCTAAAAAGTACATCTCACAATCCCTAGTTTTACTTTTTATGACATTTTACTTCTTCCTCTAGAATAAGTTTCATTCAGACAGTAGGTGTCTCACTGAAGGTTTCCTATTGAAATATGGTGAGGCACTGTGTCCAGTAGAGTACTCCATATCTGCCTTTCTTTATGAAGACCATGGGAACTATCAGACTTTCCTTAAATTTCTATCAATCATGAATTCTGTACTAAGTGTGTCTAAACTTTTGGCTTTTTGCCCACAATGCAAGTTGAAGAGTTATGTTGCAATACACATATTATGCACAATAACTAAAGAAAACTGAAAAGGATAAAGGAGATCCATGAATAGCTGTGGTGATCTCCCACCAAGGATATATAAAACAGTTTTGACATACTCCCTATATTTCTCCAAGCCCTGAGGTTTGGATATTCCTCAAAATCCCCAATAAGTTTGTTTCTTATGTACAGCTGAATGACTTATATCATGGTTGACTACAGTTTCAATGCTCTGGGAAGCCAATTGTGCAGATCCCCTGAGCTCCCACGTTAGAGACAAGGATGAGTAACAGAAAGACAAACTCTGCCTTGATTTCCAAACATGTTTTTACTCAAATGGAAGGGTAGTCAACTGTTGTATCCTTTTCCTATATTTCTGGCTACTCCAGACGCTGAGGCAGAAGGATCAATTCAACCAAAGAGTGAATGTCATTGTGTGCAAGCCTGAGGTCAGGGACATCTTAGCCAAGGGAACAGAATGAAAGTCAGTCTCATGAAAAATAATGAAAGAAAGAAGAATTAATTAATTAAGTAAATTTTGGTAGGTACAGTTTCCAAGAGTGAACTTAAGAGGAAAGCTCAGTAGTCAGATGGAATACAGGACTTCTTAATGGAGGAGATATATTGTGATTCCCAAGAGTGAAGGAAACAATGAGCCAGGACAAGTCCATTTGTGATCCGTTCCTTTGGAGTTTGCCAGTTGATCTGATGCGTAGGGTTAATCCAAAGATATCTTGTTTCTGGCCTTGGATTGATTGGGGCAAGGGAATATTGACTGAGATTAAAAAGTGACACAGAATGACTGGAGTGTATAATAGAGATGTTTTGGTGTGCAGAAAAATACCTGACTTTAGTAAAGAATTAAATGTGTGGGCAATTTAGAGTGACTATGAGAATCTAAGATACCAAAGGTTCAGATTTTTGTAAAACCTGCAGAGTTGATTAACAGATGTTGTAGAAAAAAAATTCTCTATGACTCTATGACAGAATAATTTTCTTATTTGATATGTGATCTACAGGAAATATTTTAACACTAGATACAGGGATAAATGTAAAAATAATATCCAGGTATTGTTGTATGCACCTGTATTCCCAGCAACTGGGGAAACTTAAAGAAGAATATTGCCTAAGCCCAGGGGTTTTTGGTCGCTGTGATCTGTAGATGCCACAGAACTTTACTGAGTGTGATAAATAAAATAAGTCCCTGTAACTATAAAAAAAATAGTAAAAATGAGGAGTAACTCCATAACAAATGGGTGTGTACATTTATTTATTGAGATAAAGCATTGTTTTATAGCCTTTGGTAGTGTACCTTGGTATCATAGCTCACAGCCAACTTCAAGTGTTCTCATCAAGCAAACCTATCCCCTCAGCTCATGGTCCTGCATAATATCATGACATTTTTATTCTTCAGAGTTGGGTATCTCACTAGTGCTGATGCTGGTCTCTAAGTTAGAACCACAGGTAATCCAAATGAAAAGGCTTTCCAAATTTCCAAGATTAGAGGCATGAAGAACCACTACTGCTCACAAAACCTAGTTGGAAAAAAATTCCATCTTCTATGTCTGAAGTGCTGGCACACAACAAAGGTGGTGAGATCAAAAATGATCCCAGACAATCTTCAACAAAAAATAGCTAGACATTGGAGTGGTCACCTGCAGTTTAAGATACTTGGGAGGTTGATTCAAAAGAATTGCCTGAGCCCAGGAGATGGAGCTTTCTCTGAGCTGTGCTGGCACAACAGTCTACCGAGAGTGAGAGTGTGAAATCCTGTCTCAAAAAGAAGAAAGAAAAGAAGCAGAAAGAGCATGGTATTTAACTGTCTGTATGCAGTTTTGACATCTGGAATGAAGCTTGAGTCTGTACAAAATCTCAACTGTTGTGACAGAATAGTGATTGGAATATTAACTGTTAATATAACTGTTAAGGGACAAATGGGAGAACATTTCTCTGTGTGTGGATTGAAGGCTAAGAAATATCTGGAATCAAACAGTTGCAGGAAGTGAGCAGAAAGTGAGATGGAAATTCCAGGGTATGTCTTTGACCGGAAATCTGGATCCAGTGACACTCCACAATGAGGTCATTACATGTTCACCATGGATGAAATCACAATTGGTGTTGTCTTGGGTTACCTTTCTTTTTTTTTCCTTTTTTTTTAATTGAATGACAACTATGTACATTCATGCACTTCGGGGGTACAGTGTGGGGTTTTCACATGCAATCTGAAATACTTCCATCAAACTGGTCAACACAGCCTTCATGTCATTTTCTCAGTTATTGCTTTAAAACGTTCACATTCTACTCTTAGAAAGATTCACCTGTACCCCTGTTAACACTTTTAGTAGGACAAGTTCACAAACTTAATTGTCTGACCTCGTATACTAGAATATTTAATATACAAAACAAAGTAAAAACTGGAGAAACTAAGACTTAGAAAAATATGGCTAAGAATAAGTATCAGAAGTGTATTTCACAAGATCCTATAACTTTTGTTAACAGGAGACCTGTAAATATACGGCTTTGAGTTTTCTGGTAATTAATGTACAGAATACTGACTGCCAGGTATAGCTTTTATTTATAACACTCACAGTATTCATAAAGTGAAAAGGAATCATTCTTCTGAAGGAAGCACAGTTCTTTTTGTTACTAGGACCTGAAGAAAGTCTAAGTTATCAAAAATATTCAAGCAGTGGCTCATGTCAGTAATCCTAACACTTTGGGAGGCCAAGGCAAGGAAGGAGTTTGAGACCAGCCTAAGCAACATAGTGAGACTCTGTCTCTACAGAAAACAGAAAAATTAGCAGGGTGTGGTGGTGCACACCCATAGTCCCCATTATTTGGGAGGCTAAGGCAAGAGGATTGCTTGAGCCCAGGATTTTGCCCTCATTGGAAGTTGGTAAGGACATGCCTGATGACAGTGTAGGGGTAGACAGGGGCAACTGCATACCCACTGATAGTATAGCCACTAGACCTAGCCTTATGTGAAAGGTGGGGCATTCCAGCCTCCCACATGAAGGAGCAATATCATTAAAGTGTCCTTGCAGCTGAGAGCAGGAGAAATGGGGAATTTTGAATTTAGGGCTGGGAAAAGAAACTTTCTACCACAGCCATTTCAGTTGATGAGCTCTGGGCCTGACATCTTTTATGATTCTTGGCTACACTGCTGCCTGGAGATAGACAGTGGTCTCTGACTAATCTGAGCTTTCCAATCACCAGGACAGAGCTTGACAGGGAAATGGATCACAGATCATAATTCTATATAATGATGCTAAAATACTGGGGCAGCCATTTCCCCCCTACCCAGTAGAAACCTCAGTGCATTCTACCAGGAGATCTTTCCACCTCTGTCAGGGGTTGGTGCTTGAACCTACCCTTGGGGGATTCTAAGCATAGCCTGTACTGCTCTGCCCAGCTTTTGTCCCCTCCTCCAGTACAGAGCAGGGAGCAAAGCCCACTGTGCATTACACAGATCAGTTTGTTACTGGCAGCAACTGAGAGCTTCTCCCAGTTAAAAAAAGAAAAAAAAAAGACCAGCCATAAACTTGATTGCTACTATAGTAGCTAGCTTTTACATATAAGTGCCGCTTACTGGCCTGGAGGTCAAACTGCAAAACTCAATACAAAATTTGCAGACCCAAGTACACAGTGCTTAGGATCGAGATAAATCTCTTGAGATTTCTGCTGACCTTTTAGCAAGCTGTGAGCCTGCTCACATGCCCAAAGCAATGCTAGTACAACTAGCATTTGAGAAAGCTACCAAACTAAGACAATCTATAACCCAGAATTCATGGAGTGTTTGACACTGAAAGCACCAGAAGTGAAACCAAATAACCATATGCAACATATATAGGGTGGCCATAAAGTTTGTGTGCAATTTAAAATAGTGAATTGCACACAAACTTTATGGCTACCCTGCATAATAGTCATATCCTCAAGGGGGAAAAAAGTCCCATCCAAACAAAAGTAAAGTTTAAAAAAATAAGAAAAGGAGATAGTTTCTCCATATTAGAGGAAAAAAATGTAAAAATTATGGCAGTATGAAAAATCAAGGTGTTATAGTACCTGCAAAAGATCACACTAGCTCCCTAGTAATGAATCCTAACCAAAATGAAAATATTTAAATGCCAGGTAAAGTATTTAAAATAGGAATTGTAAAGAAGGTCAATAGCTCCAAGAGAAATCTAAAAACCAATGCAAAGAAATCAAAGCAGTATATGAAGGAGAACTTTACCAAAGAAATAAAAAAAAAAAAAAGCTGACAACTTAGCTGGGCATGGTAGTAGGCATCGATAGTCTTGGCTACCCGGGCTACTCAGCAAGAGTATTGCTTGAGTCCAGAAATTTGAGGTTACTGTGGGTATGATACAATGGCACTCTAGCCTGGGGCAACAGAGTAAGACTGTCTTGGCTTGGCGCCTATAGCTCAATCAGCTAAGGCGCCAGCCACGTACACCTAAGGTGGCGGGTTCAAATCCCCTGCCTATATCTGCCAAACAACAATGATGGCTGCAACCAAAAAAAAAATGGCCAGGCATTGTGGCGGGCGCCTGTGGTCCCAGCTACTTGGGAGGCAGAGGCAAGAGACTCGCTTGAGCCCAGGAGTTGGAGGTTGCTATGAGCTGTAATGCCACGACACTCTACCCAGGGGGACAGCTTGAGGCTCTGTCTCAAAAAAAAAAAAAAAAGTAAATGTATTAAATGTCCCACTCAGGCTCGGCATCTGTGGCTCAAGTGGCTAAGGCGCCAGCCACATACACCTAAGGTGGCGGGTTCAAATCCAGCCTGGGCCTGCCAAAAAAAACAATGACAGCTGCAACCAAAAAATAGGTGGGTGTTGTGGTGGGCACCTGTGGTCCCAGCTACTTGGGAGGCTGAGGCAGGAGACTCACTTGAGCCCAGGAGTTGGAGGTTGCTGTGAGCTGTGATGCCATGGCACTCTACCCAGGGGGATAGCTTGAGGCTCTGTCTCAAAAAAATAAATAAATAAATGTCCCACTTAACAGAATTAAGGAATGAGTATAAAAACATAACCAAACTATATGCTGCTTACAAGAAACCCATCTAACTATCAAAGACACTTATAAAATGAAGGCAAATGGCTGGAAATATATTCCATCCAAACAGAAACCAAAAGTGAGCAGGAAGTTGATACACTTATGCCAGGTAAAGCAAAATTTAAAATAATAACAGTAAAAATAGAAAAGGTCATTATACAATGCTAAACACATCAATTCAATGAACAGATATAACAACCCTAAATATATATGCATCCAACTTCATAAACCAAACATCAGTATATCTAAGAAAAGAGAAAGACAATAATACAATTATAGTGGGGGACTTTAAGCCCCATTGACAGCACCAGACAAATCATCATGACAGAAAACGAACAAAGAAATACTGGAGTTAAGTTGGACTTTAGGCCAAATGAACCTAATACACAATCACAGAACTGTCTATCCAACAACCACAAAATATGCTTTTCATCACCACATGAAACATTTTCCAAGACAGACCATATGCTAGGTCACAAAACAATTCCAAATACACTTAAACAATCGAATCATATCAAGTATTTTCTCAGACCACAGTGTAAAATTGGAAATCAATTCCAAGGCGAACTCTTGAAACTATATAAACACACGGAAATTATGCAATTTGATCCTGACCAATTTCTGGGCCAATAATAAAACTAGGATGGAAATCACAAATATTTCTAAAACAAAAGAAAAGGAGACATACCAAAACCTCTGGGAAATAGCAACAGCAGTAGTAAGAGGAAATTTTAAAGACTTAAATACATGCATTAAAAAAATAGAAACATCATAAATCACCAACCTCATGCCACACCTCAAGGAACTAGAAAAATAAGAGCAAACCAAACCCAAAGCTAGCAGAAGAAACATTTTGCAAAGATCAGAGCACAACCAAATGACAGTGAGACCAAAAAAAATCAACATGAAGGGTCAACAACATTAAAAGTTGCTGTTCAATACATGTAGAAAAAGGATTTGACAAAATAATTTCATGATAAAATCCTCAAAAACCTAGGCACAGAAAGAAAATACATCAAAATAATAAAAGCTATCTACAACAAACCCATAGCCAACATCATACTAGTGAGGGAAAAATAGAAAGCATTCCCCCTAAGAACTGGAACAAGACAAGAATGCTCACTTTTACCACGTCTATTTAAAATAGTACTGGAAGTCTAACTCATCAAAAGTACTCGCTATTGCAGAAGGACAGCTGGAAGAGAATGAACATAGCCATTCCTTTTAGCATTTACCTCTGACTCAGTATTTCAGAAAGCAGTTAGGGCTTGGTCTGATCTTGGGATGAGCTGAAGGGATTATCTCTAAACTCAGTAATGTATAACAAGAAATGCTGGAGGGGAGATAAATGCCAATCTTCTTATAGTTACTGTCCCAGCTATGAAGGAACAGCAATTGGTACTGCAGATAAATAGGAAGAAAGTTAAGAAGAATCCACCTGCACATTCTAAAGTAAGTAATAGGTCTATATAAAATAAATCTGCCCTTATATTACCATGAATTAAACAGGAAAAAAAGGATGTTGTAACAAAAATTATGTCATTAAAAGGCATGAAATAGGCTCAGCACCTGTGGCTCAAGTGGCTAAGGCTCCAGCCACATACACCTAAGGTGGCAGGTTCAAATCTAGCCCAGGCCCGCCAAAAAAAACAACAAAGATGGCTGCAACCAAAATATAGCTGGGTGGTGTGGCGGGTGCCTGTGGTCCCAGCTACTTGGGAGGCTGAGGCAGGAGATTCACTTGAGCCCAGGAGTTGGAGGTTGCT
>CAUYTI010051390.1:0-11127 GCA_963575145.1 Galago senegalensis
GACCCGCCAAACAACAATGACGGCTGCAACCAAAAAATAGCCGGGCGTTGTGGCGGGCGCCTGTGGTCCCAGCTACTTGGGAGGCAGAGGCAAGAGACTCGCTTGAGCCCAGGAGTTGGAGGTTGCTATGAGCGTGATGCCATGGCACTCTACCCAGGGGGACAGCTTGAGGCTCTGTCTCAAAAAAAAAAAAAAAAGAAAAGAAAAAGAAAACACATTCCTAGCCCCAATATTCTGTATATTTAATTATCAACCCAGATGATTCTTAATAAGGAAAGTTTGGGAAACTTGTCAGCTAGAGCCAGCCCCCTTCCCCACCAGTCAAAAGGCATGCCTCCAGATATTACTCAAGGAGTTTCACTTTCCCCAGATAATTTTCAGCCCTGCTCATGAAAGTGAAGCAAGAAGTCTGTGTTAACAGCTCTCTTGCTTTCTTCCCTGAAGGTTAGTGGGTCAAGGCATGACCCAACATGCCTTGGTCCAACTCCAGAACCTCAGACACAGAAGTGATGGCACCCTCTGTGCAACCCTGTAGGATGGCTCCAGATTGAGTACCTTGACCTGGGCAGGTAGAGAGGGGTACCCCTGTTCAGCCCCTACCACCTGCCCTGAGGACCTGGAAACCTCTCTGTCCTAAACCCCAGTCGCTGAGACCAAGTCCACCTTCCTCTAAACAAACGTTCCAGAAAGATCACCCAGCTGCAGGTACCACCAAGAGGAGCCACTGCAGAAGTGCACGTGGAGTACCTGCTGAACTCTCCCTCCTGCCTGCTGACTCTGCTCTAACCTGCTATAAAGGAGGGATGAGACAGGTGGAGCAGTGCATCTTCCACAAGTGGCTGGCCCACACTGTCCCTGCTGCTCCATAGGTACTCCCCCAAGCCACATGGTCACCTCCACATGCCCTGCCATCTGTGGGAATGGTCAGAGCGAAGCTGCCCTGCTCGGCCACGGGTTTGTGAGGCAGGAAGTCCCTGTACTGCTCTTCTCTCCCTGTAAGTGTGAGGG
Source organism: Galago senegalensis (assembly GCA_963575145.1). Lineage (NCBI taxonomy): Eukaryota > Metazoa > Chordata > Mammalia > Primates > Galagidae > Galago > Galago senegalensis. The sequence goes on from CAUYTI010051390.1 coordinate 1,009, forward strand.
CTGTACCCCACAAAGCCCTGAATTCTTGTCAGGCCCATGACTTCTTTCTGTTCTACTTCAAAGCAAACTGCACACAAACGCACTTGAGAATGTTCCCAATGGTCTCAGTGAGACCATTTCCTTATTGATTCACCATTAAGACTATACATTAGTTTTCTTAAGAGTACTGGAGCTGTGAATCTCTTTGGAAATCTGATATCTGATAAAGTTGGTACTACTCTATCACTTTTATGTATATGGTGTTGAGCACCTCAGAGGAAGGTCATGAACCCCCAGTGAAGACCAAGCCCCCACCTTAGAGCCACTGCTAACAGTGGAGACAGACACACTCTCTCTGCCTTAGCAAGGAGGTGGGTGCAGGACTACAAGGTGCTGACTCCATCATAATTCAACATTCATTATTCACCTGGCTGAAAACACAGTGTCGTGTCTGACAGGCCTGCCATTTGGCTGTGCACTGTGAGAGAATGATGGCCTGGGGCTCTTCATCTCAGCTCGCCAGCTTGAACTCAGCAACCCTGGCCCTCTCTCCCACTCTGGGGGTCAAAGGGCTCCTTGGAGGTGAGCAAACACTGTTCAGGGGCAACAGCAGCCAGAGTGCCTCGCTGGAGGGCTGGACTGGCCTGGAGTGCTGGTTGTCCTCTGGGACCCATCGTGACACAGGCCCTCAAAGTCCTGATGCCCATAGGATGGAGGTTCTGTTGCCATGACAACAAAGACATGGCATTAAAGAAACAGGGCATTGGGAGTATGGAGAGGCTTCAAATAACCAGGAGGCTGCTCGGGGAAGAGACAGTGGACAGATATTCCACTGTGGGGACACAGAAGCTTCACAGAGGCAAGCTGGGTGATTCAGGAAGGACATCTAACAACCAAGAAAGGGACGTCCTGCCTGGGACAGGGAGCTCTTGCCACTTAGGGTGTTCAAATAGAGGCTCTGAGACAGGTTTCAGGTGAAAGGTCACCTAAATATGCCACTCTCTGTATTTACTTAGCACAGACCCAGTGCAGATAACAGATTCAACCTAGGAATAGAGATCTGGGCCACCTCACAGCAAAACCTTGGCTTTAAGGACTGCTGAGGAGAGTGGCTGTTTGCACGGATGGCCAAGGCAGGCAGCACTTCCAGAGCCCCACAGCTGACCAGTGGCAGCTGGGTTGCAGCAGCAGCCTGGGGCTGTGCAAATACCCAGAAAAGCAGCTGGCATCGCAGAAAGGACACAGCCAAACCACGCAGGGACAGTCCAGGTGAGCAGAGCTCTGGAACTGGCTCTGCTACCTACCTCTAACCTTGTTGGGAAACTCCAGGCAACTGGCTTTACCTCTTTGAGCTCTGGCAGTTCATCTGTGAAACTGGGCAGAGTGGTCGCCCTTCTAAGCTTCACACACACATTGTAAGGAGCAAATGAGATGATTCAGGGATGTGTTAGTAATTTATAAAGAAAAGGCTATGTCCTTGTTACAAAGCATACAGCACTTCCCAGGTGTCTTGAGACTGAGGTTAAGTGTGTGAGGTACAAAAACCCTGAAGGTAGGGCCTCTGCTCACACAAAACTGAAAATTTAGTGGGGAAGACAAGACAGAGATGTGAGGAGACAGCCCCAGCCATGGCCCCAGTGATAACCAGGGAAAATGGCTGCAATTAAGCAAGACAACAGTGATCATATTTCTCAATCACAAAAAGGAAAATATCTGTCAATGATTCTTTTTTCCCTTTTCATGCTTTGGGTAAGACACACGTCCTGGTCGGGGCACGTGGTAGAAAGGCTCTTGGGACCTTCAAGTTACCCCCGTCTGTGCTGGAGACAGCAGTATTCGCCTCTCTACTACTGTCCACGGCTCCAAGGGGTCCACAGAACCAGGCAGGCACACAAGAAAGTGCTCCCCACCCGGCTCTCCCCAACCTCAGTTTTGACCATTGTAGACAAACTTTCCTTACTTTTGTGCCAATAAATCATTTCTGACATGGTAAGGAAATTAATTTGGGGGAAGATTAATTAGCTACATTAACGCACTCAGCTGCAACTCCTGGAAGTCAGAAGGTGGGGAGGGCGCTTTTCCACCATGACTCGTTCCCTTTCTTCCTTCTAAGGTCCAATCAGTCATGCAGTCACCTCATAAGTTCTAAGCCCCCTTTTACAAGCATGAAGGCCCCTGCCAAGCTCCAAGGGCAGGGAGCTCATGACTGGGCAAGGCAGTCTTTTGGGGACAGTCATCTCTACTAAAGGAGTCTCCCTTATGTAGAGCTGAACTGACTCCCCACAGCTCCTGGCAGTTTCTTTGCACTGACCTAAGGTGTTATGTTGTAAATGGTCCTTTATAACCCTGCAGGTTACTTGCCTCATGAGGGGGATTTAAAGTGGTCACCACTGGTCTTTCCGGTCCAGCCCCTCCCATGGCCGGCTGCAGCTGCTTGCCTAGACACCTGCAGGCTCCAACTTGTTAGGAAAAATGCATTCCTAATTACAGCCTCCGTGTCAGCTCCTCTCTGGTCCTGCTTGCTCAGCACCTGCCCAGCACCACTTTCAGCCAGGGTCTTTGGACAGAAAATTCGGCGCATCCCTCCTGAGGACAGAAACACCCAAGGAGTGGGCTGCAGGCACTCCTAAAAGGACCCTGAGAGGCAGTCCAGTCCACTGGATCTCAAACTCTTCTGTGTGTATAATCTGTGCAAAGAAAATCTTACGTGAAATCTCAATGCGCACTGAAGAAAGTGCCACCACCCAGTCTGAAAACCATGAATCCATGTGGGACAGGAGGCCCCCAGGGGTAAACTTAGCAAGGTACTAAAAATAGGTAACCAAACCCTTGTTTCCAAACTCCCAGGTCCACACTGTCTGCAATACCCTATATAGCTATCTAGTTTTTCTCTTAAAGTCACCCTTAAAATTTTCAGGGCATAATCACAACCACCCCTCAGGAAGAGATCCCAGCTCCTCTTACAAGGACCACCACCCATCACTGCAGGCAGCTCTTTGCAGGAGGTGGGCCCAGACCAGGCTGGGTCCACGTGGGGTCACCAACTCAGCCTGCCTTTGTTCTCCCTTGAGCTATGACTTGGCGCTGCTCCCCTGCAAACCCCTTCACAACCCTGGTCCACCTTCCCAAACAGCCCCTTCTCACAGGCTTCCTGCTCAGGGGGTGCAAGTGGTACTCTAAGGATTTGGGGCCACTGCCTAGAAAATGCTCTCGCAGCAGCCCTGATGGTAAAGAGTAGGAACAGGATTTTCTCCTCTTTCTCCTGCAGAGCTACAGGTTAGAAGGCTAAGGGGAATGTGCTAGCCAAGAGCAAGGACGTGGGTATTGTCCTTAGCTTCCTCACCTACAACAGGGTGAGGCCTACCTGAGCACATGTGCTGGCACACGACAAGGCTCACTCAGTGTCAGGTGTGAATGCCATCATCCAGCCTGACAGACTCCCTCCTCTTATGGGGAGGAAACTGTGGCCTAGAGAATAGGAGGGTCTTGCCAAGGTCATCTGGAGAGTACATCTCCTACCACACTTCCACGTAGATGGGTAACATGACAGAACGCTCATGAGCAGGGTATCAAAACCAGACTCCAATCCACCAAGCCCAACCATCAGAGAACCTAAATCATTTGTTGACCTATGTATTTATAGTCTGCCTGCTTCCAGAACTGGTTTTAGACAGCTCAATTCGAGACATTTTTCCATTCCAGATAGGCACGGCCTGTTTGTCTACTGCACCCTTCCCAAGAAAGGTTCAGGAATGTCCGTGAGGCTTTCTCACGGTAACACAGGCTCTGCACAGTCAGAATAACGTCCAGTGTGCTCACAAGAAAAGTATGTGAAGCGAAACAGCAAAGCTTGCAAGCCAAAAGCCTTCCCTATGCAATGTGGTTCCTTTCAAAGCCATGCACCTGTGCCCCATCCAGGAGCTGGGAACAAGCAGAAGTCCCCAGGGGCAGCCTCTCTCTCCAGTGCGTGCTTTCTGTGAGCAGAGCTGAGGTTAAAGGGGAGGGCAGCTAGGGCCAGTGCATGCAGCTCATTTAACGGGGCCAGCAGAGCTCAGCTGTCAGCAGCAGAGGCGCAGGAATCTGTGCTAAGTGCAGGGTCGTTTCTCTCTGGAACAAGTCCCATTAGGATGATTCATGCACACTTCCCACAGGGGAGCTGGAAGGCGGGCCAAGCACCTTTAAGGCACAAGTAGCACTAAATGCCTGCTCTCCCCAATAGTCACCTTTCTTTTTATTGAGGGCAGGCAGCACTGGCCACATTTACCACCTTGGATGTGAGGGCTTCTAATTATATTCTGCTTAATAGTGGGTGCTCAATAAACGCTGATTTGCTTTCTAAAATGATGCTGGCTTCTTGTGTCTTCCAGCAACCAAGCCTCAATGAACCCCACATGTGCCATTATCTAGGGTAGGTTGCTGTCCCTGAAACCCAGCACTGCTTCTCACACATACCGGGCACTTCCTAACAAGCAAGGTAGTTGCTGTGGACAGAGCTTTGCAATGTCAAGGATGACATCTCAGTAATCAACAAAATCAGGTCTCTAAAGAGTAGTTATAGGATAGTTATAGTAGTTACTTTTCTAAAATATAACACCAAACACATGTTTATGTGCACAGGAGAAGGACTGAAGGAAATGAAATAAAATACAGTACACACCGACACACGCTCTCTTCCTTCCCATCACATGCCATTCTACAGGGCTGCTCTGGTGGACACAGGACCACTGAGCTTCCCACTGTCAGGGAACCCCCTCCACTCCTGGAGCCCCTGCTGCATCTGACCCAGATGTCTAACTTATAAACATGTCAACTAATCTAGACCACCACAGCCTGTGTCTTGAAAATCCTACTAGGCCCAAAGCTTTCAACACCAGGGTGGCCTAATCCGCTCTGCCCATTGCCAGGCTGGCATCGAGGAAATGCTGAGGAGTCAGTGAGGGAATGAATCAACAAAGGGTCTGCAGGGCCACTTTTCTCTGGGGGAAGTCAGATGTCTTGCCAATAAAGGGCAACTCATGCTTATTACCACAGGACAGGCAAGCAAGTTTTCACTTAAGAATTTGCCCCTTCCTGGGTTGGCTATTTCCTAGCTGCATGACCCTGAGCAACTTATAAGAGGTTTCCTCATTTGTGAAATGGGAATAATACTAAGGCCTGCCTCATGAGATTGCTGTGAGATTTAAATGACTTAATATTTGCCAAAAGCTTAGAACAGTGCATATAGCACATGGTAAGCACTATTTAAGTGTTGGGTAAATAAAGTAAGTAAATATGTACGTATTTGCATAGCATGTGCACCATACCTAAACACACATGTGCGCGTGTGTACAAAGGCAGGCATGCCCACTCTGCTGTGTGCTTCAGCAGGGCATGCAGCACTATTTGTTTTCTCCACATGTGCCGTGAGGTTGGATGAATGAGCTCTCTCACAGTCCATGGGGAAAGAGCGAAGGGTTGTAGTTAGCCTAAACCAAAAAGCCCAGCAAGTGAGGTCCAACAAGGGCATGGCCGACAGCTGCGGCCAGCAGACCCAGCTATCTTTCTGGCCCAGCTCTTCCATACCAGCTGCTGCTCCTGGTCAGAGAGCACCTGTGACAGAGGCCCCCAGACACCCTGGTCCTGGATAATGCACAACTTCCCTCCCTGGAGACATGGAGCCCCAAGAGCAAACTGCAGATGAGACAGCAAAACAAGCCCAGATAAATCTCGCCTGCCGGCCTTTCCTCTAGGCTGACAAGAGGCCTCACCTCTACAACTTTCCCCAATTGCTTCTTTTCAAGCTTCCTCACAGAGGGCTGTGGATAAGACAGAAAATGCCCTAAGTGGGGGATATTCAGGAGTCTAAAAGGCCCAGCCCAATATACACTTCATTTCTCAGGTTCAGTATTATAGGTTCTCATTTTAAAATGCCAGAACATACAGGGACTTTGACATTTATGGTTCCCAGAGCCACCTTCATAGGCATGTGGCCCATGCAGTCACAAAGGGCTCTGCACTTGGCTTAATGCCCTGCCATCACCACCTGGAAATGCTTAATCATTTTTTAATGAGGGTCCCCACATTCTTATTCACACAGGGTGGGCCCTGCAATTTATGTAGCTGATTATCAAGGCTCCTCTACACCCAGGTATTTCTGTGGGAGCCTGAGACCCAATCTATAACACTTCCCCCTAGTGGGGCACCATTAGCTGAGTCACACCTGTCCTACCTCAGTCTCCCCACCTGCAGATTGGGAAGGGTAGAGTGAGTCTGCAGGGCCAGAATTCTGGATTTCATTTTATATCAAAAAGAGAAAGGTAAAGACAGAGGGTCACTAACACTAAACAAACCCCACTACCATCTGTCTTCACCCACATTTTATAAAGGAAAGAATAACCATCAACAATAATGAGAAAGCGGGAATAAAGGACAGATTTATTCCTTTAAAAGGAATAAATTTAACCTCCCAACTTTTCATTTTTCTGATTTCACTGGAGATGACCATGTTTCTTGGGGAAATATTAAACATTTCACACCTTTCCCACCTTGGTTTTTTGGTATTTTAAAAACCAAGCCCTTCTCTGGGACTCAGGGTCTGGTATATAAGTTACAGCTGAAGGGTGCTGGCTTTTCCTGTCCCCTCCCTGCCTCGTGTTGCTCCCACACTGAAGGTACATTCCAGATCGCCACTGGGGTCACTCTCTACAAGACACAAACACAGCACCCAACAGCAGCTTCATGAGTCAGACCCAGAATGGCCCTTAGTTATTAATGCCCGGTGTAAAGTCCCCTTCCCAATAGAAGGTCATAAATCACCTGGCACCGGAAACATTCCATCCTGAAAGGAAGGCAAAGGTACCCTGAGCTGAATCCCACACTTAACTTTTTCAAAAGAGTAAACTGATCCACTGCTGAGTAAATCAAGCCATGGGTGAGGCAGGGTCCTCGCTACTAAGCCACTGTCACAGGATATCCTGACCCACCATCCAGCTTCCTCTCCTCTGCAGAGACCCAGTCCTAGACACTTGGGTCCTCTAGTGCCAGGACCTGAGAATCTCAGACCAGATCTCTAAGAGTTGGAGGGTTCTGGTTGATTCAAGCTGGCTGGAGGTTTAGGGATGACGCTGAGAACAGAGGGACCGTAAAGGGGCGCCTACTATGTATGAGGCTCTCAGCTGTGTGCCTGCACATGTCGCCTTATTTCACCTTCCTAATCACCTCATTTTCAGATGAGAAAACCAAAGCTCAAAGACATTTAGGAACTTCCCAAAAAGATGGTACAGGTTTCAACCCAGACTGGCATCAACCTCTGCCTCTTCTATACCACCCATGGCCATGGCATGAGTTTCTGATACCCTGGGCTCCTTCCCGGCAGCAGCAGGAGATCTCCAAAGGGAGATGTGACAGGAAGAGAAGCTCTGCCAATTTGGCTCAGATGCACCAACCCTGGGCAAGGGCCACACCTGACACTCCCTCAGTAGGCTGGGCACCGGAAGTCTCCCTTCCTCAGCCGCCCGTGACTCCAACACACCTGCACCCTGCCCGGCCACACCTGGGGAAGCAGTGCTTCCGCCTGCAGCCTGCACATGGCCTGGTTTCTGACTCTCTCCTCCCTCTACGCTTACGGGCCTTATCCTTCCTACCAGGGGCATCTCACTTCCTACCGCCACCACTACCACCATATACAGTGCAGTGTGGCACAGCCCTTGTTCTTAAACTAGAGGGAAATAACACGAGTATTGCTTTGACGTTACTCAGAGCATCCCACGAAGCCCTGAGAACCCCCTCACCACTGGAGAGAGGGGATGAGAGCTACAGGGTAAACCTGCTTCCTTAACAAGAGCAAATTATTGCGTGATGCCCAGCACCCAGTGAGCATGAAAAACACCTTACCTAGATTGCTCTTTACAAAATGACAATAAGGGGAATCTGATTTTTCTCATTAGTACTGGCAGGAAAAAGGAATTTTATGGGGAAGTTAGTTCATTTCTCAAATGGTTAGGATAAGCCTAGTTGAATTCAAACAACCAGGCATCTATAATGCTGTAAGAATTAGAGGATCTGGGGAGAGGTGGCTGCCCCTGGGGTCAGCATGGTCAGCCTGAAATCACCACAGGCTCATAGCTCCGAGGTGGTGAGAGTGCACAAGTGCTCATCTAAGATACAAGTGAGCCAAGCACACCATCACACCCACTTCTTGAAGATAACACCAGTGATTTGGGCCACCGGTTGATGGGAAGGGGCCCTTCCAATCTACAGATCCCAAAAGAACATACTCCTGGAGATGACTATTTCAGAAGGGCTCGGACAGGGTCCACCTGAGTGGTCAGGTTACACTCTCCCTTCCCCCACATTTTTGTCAGGCCCATCCTCTGATCATGAGCAACAGGAATGAACACATGGACCCATCCTGGGGCCCATAATGAGGCCTAACCTCTTGGGCCTCACAGACCGGCTTGGGCAGGCCTGCTCAGTGAGTAAGACAGGAAGGGCCCTTGAAGCTGTCCACACAGCCTTTTTTACCTTCAAAAAATCTGATGTGAAATCTTGACACCCTCCTGAGCACCGCCTCCTGGATTTAAGAAGGGGAGAGGTGGCTTGGGTTTTAAAAAGAAAATTGGACTCCCATTCATGAACTTCCCACATAGAGGGCATGTAACAGGTAAAACAGGTTCTGTCATTGATGAATGAGCTCAGATAATAATGGGGCTCACCCTTCCCCATTAAAAATATTAACCTCATTCCGGCCGAGTGATGTCATAAACTCAGGGCCCATGAAGCTCTCTCACGACCACACTTCCCACCTGCCAGGTGAGAGGGCTGAGTGTATGTCTCTCAGCCCAGTGGCAAGCCAGGAAGGCACAAGCCCTTTGTCCACTGATGCCCCAACTGCAGATGGACAGGAAGGAGAAAGTGTTATAACTTGCCATGCACAGACAGGAACCCAGGGGTTCTTTCTTGCCTTAGCTGCCTAGGACTTTTATTGGTCTAACATAGCTTCCCAAAGCCAACCTGCCCCCACACTGAGCTGGTAGGACTTTATGATCTACCACCAGAGATCCTGTCTCCTTTTACTCTGCACAAATCAGTGGACCACTGGAGAAACCCGTTCAGCTTTGGGTCCTGCACTTATGAAATTAAGACCTGTCACCAGGATGATTAAAAAAAAAAAAAACTGAACTCCATGTCATATGGACATAATTGAAGCGACCAAGTAGTATGTTCTAGAGAAGATTCAGGGGCTGGTGGGTACAAGATGAGAAGTTAAGCTTTGGGACAGGATGCAGATGGGGTCAGAGGACAGAATGGGGACAAATCAGTAGAGGTTATAGAGATTTCAACTCAATTTTAGGAAGAATGTTCGATTAGACAGCTGTTCAAAATAGAATAGGATATTTTGGGAGGTAGTAAGCTTCTGTCACAGGGGATCTCCAAATAGAAAGTGGCTGGGCACTTGGTAAGTAGGTGGACCCAGACTATTTTGCATCAGAAACTAGATGCTCCTCCTGAGATTTTTATGACATCCACAGCATGGGACTAGGGGTAGGGGAACCACTGTTAAAGGCATTGGTTCAGCCTCATAAAAGTGCAGCCCTCTCTCTTACAAGAAGTCCCCAAATCTCACTGGCTTCAGGGACTAAAGGGTGCTTCTCTGGTATAATTGGCTGGTTTCCCAAAAGCACATGAGGGTGAAAGGCTAGACATATCCCTGTCCCCTCAGGGGAGTGACATCACCACCATTATAGAAATGAGACTGGGGAGATGGGTGTGGCTTCGGGTGGGACCCAGGCTGCCCAGAGTGGGAGGGTCTCGGCCTCGGTCCCCAACAGCAACTGAAAGGCTGGGTGCTATGGGAGAAGCACAAGTCATGTCCAGCCACCACTGTCCTGGAATTAAAAAATGCCCATGGTGGGCCAGGTCCTGGGGACAGAAGAACAAGCATGGTGGGCCGGGTCCTACGGACAGAAGAACAAGCACAGCTCAATGTCTGGCCTCAAGAAGTAGATAGATAGGCTCAGCGCCTATAGCTCAACCGGCTAAGGCGCCAGCCACGTACACCTAAGGTGGCGAGTTCGAATCCCCAGCCCGGACCCGCCAAACAACAATGACAGCTGCAACCAAAAAATAGCCGGGCGTTGTGGCGGGCGCCTGTGGTCCCAG
>CAUYTI010051391.1:0-10150 GCA_963575145.1 Galago senegalensis
CCTGTAGTCCCAGCTACTTGGGAGGCTGAGGCAGGAGACTCGCTTGAGCCCAGGAGTTGGAGGTTGCTGTGAGCTGTGATGCCATGGCACTCTACCCAGGGGGACAGCTTGAGGCTCTGTCTCAAAAAAAAAAAAAAGAAAGAAAGAAAGAGAAGAATTTCACTCTCATTCTACCACAACACACCCTGTGACCTTATGTGAGATCTGGGGATCCACTTCATCTGCAAAACATGCAATCTGAACAGCAAAGCGTTAAGTTTGCCCCTTTTTTTTTCTTAAAAATAAATTACAGGCTCAGTGGCTAGGGCGCCAGCCACCACCAGAACTGGCAAGTTCGAATCCAGCCCAGGCCTGTGAAACAACAATGACAACTACAACCAAAAATTAGCTGGGCACTGTGGCGGGCGCCTGTAGTCCCAGCTATTTGGGAGGCTCAGGCAAGAGAATTGCTTAAGCCCAAGACTTTGAGGTTACTGTGAGATATGACACCAAGACACTCTACTGAGGGTAACAAAGTAAGACTCTATCTCAAAAAAAAAAAAAAAAAAACAGAAATAGTTCGCACGTAAGGCCATCTACTCTTGCCAAAGCTAACTATTAAACAGAGAGGCTTAGAAGCTGTACAAGTCGTTTTACCCATTCCTTTATTTGACATACCCCAATCCTTTCTAATTTACTAGCTGTAAGGATTTCGTTACCTCATAGAACACCCCTATCTGTTTTCAGAAGTTTGGTTAGAAAGTGTAATCTTTCTAGGAACCAATATGTGCTTCCCTATAAATGGCTGACAATTGATAACATGATCCCTTTTTCATAAGATAATCTTTCAAATATTTAAATGTAGCCATCATATTTAAAGTCTTATTCCTAAACTTAGTATCTCTTACTCTTCTATAAAGTCTGAGTCTCATCAGCACTCTGGCTGTGTACATCTGGGCAGCCAATCACTCAGGAAAGCTGATCAGTAATGGTTAAAGACTACTAAGAGACCAAGATCCCTGACTTCTATACACTAATCCATGCATTCTATCTTTCAATGTCCATTTATCTCTTTGGTATAACAAAGCTTATTGGTCTCCCTTTTTAGTCTTTCAACTTAAAAAGCAATTATGTTTAGTACAGATGTGTTATCTCCACCCAAGTCTAAGTATGTGCTATATATGGCAAGCACTATGAATTAATTATATAGCCTTAAAATATTCTAAGAAAAGAGTACACGTACACATGGTCAACACTCTCCTCTAGTGGAACAGCCAGCTTCCCCATTGCTAGGTAGTACACTGCAATTGAAAAACTGGGATATGACTATTGTAAGATAACCCCAATGAGTGGCTCTGAGGAGACTGTTACTAGTTAACATAGTAAATACCTTTTAGCAAGCCCACAGCAGCTTCTGGAGACAACATGAAGGAATCAAGGGAACGGGCAATCTCCAGGAGTCCATGAAAGTGCTGAGCCATGTGATCTCGGCAGACAGAGCAAATGTTATGAATGGCTTTGGCTGCAGCAGAAGCCAGGGGCTTTTCACAGAGGCCTTTCATCAAATAGCCCAACACAGGGTCTGGGAAGAAAAGTCAAGTAGTGATTATATACCTGAAATGTAATAAAAATTTCTAGATTGTTAGAACAGAGGTCTGCATACCTTTGAAGGCAAAAGAACTCTTTTAAAAAAAATGAAATGTGTTCAGAACGACAACATATAAAATATATAAAAATGGAGCTGATCTCACTGACACCGTGTCAGGAGGCCCTGAGTTCTATTTTACCTTCCATTTCATCTCTCGTGGCAGTCAACTATTCCCTGTAACCCTAGGGATTTGCAGAGTACAGTTTGAAAACCACCCAAGTTTACGGCAGTATAGGATATGGCAGTATAAGAAAGTATACAAAGCTCAGAGTTAGAATTATACCCAGAGACGCATTACTTGGTACAAGAGCCTACACATATCAGGACATGATAGTTGTCTAAAGCTTTTATATGTGTTTCTTTCTAGTTTCAAAAATCCTTAAAAATACCCATCTTTAGCTCTTCTAGATCAATTATTTCACTATGCTTTAATTTTACCAAACATAAAGAGTTCCAAGAAAGATGGAGTTGTTTCTGTTTTTAAGAGACATGATCTTAACATATTCACTGCCCAGGCTGGAACTGAACGCCTGGGCTCAAGCAATCCTCCCACCTCACCTTCTGTGTAGCTGGGACTATAAGTACCAGGCACTGTACCAGGCATTAGAAAGTTGATTATAAAGGTGAACTGCTATAGAGCAAATTCTACTCCTCTTTACCTTCAGGGTATTTTTCTATGGAAAAACTCTAAGAAAAGCTGTGTATTGTTAAAGCGCATTCTGAACACTTTAGAGTGACCCTGTAGCAAGCAAACCATGAAAAAAATGGGAGCAAACAAATGTCTTAAAGCCCATTTAAAACTGCTATCTCCATCTCTAGTCTAAAGACCAATACAATGCATAATCTGATCCCTTTCCATCAAAAGCAAATACCTTAAACATGTTCAGCCTAGGAAACGAGAAGACCTGGAATCTAGAACCTAGTCTAAGCCAACTCTAAAACTGTTAGACTTTTGTGATTCTCAAATTGATCATTTGTTGTTTTGACGTCTAAAGTATGAACACAGTAATTTGTCTACTGCTAAAGACACAAATCTAAGTCAGATACTATAAGATGGTACTAAATAAGTCTTAATAAGCATGTCAAGCTCAATCTAGCTTTGCTGCTTACTGCAGATGAACTGAAGATATTAAATTAAAACAGGCCAGGTACACTGGCTCACAAATGTAGTCCTAGCACTCTGGGAGTCCAAGGAGGGAGGACTGCTTGAACTCAGGAATTTGAGACTAACCTAAGCAAGAGCAAGACCCACTAAAAATAGAAAAATTAGACGGCATCTTGGCTTGGCCTGTAGTCCCAGCTACTCCACAGGCTAGGGCATAAGGATTGTTTGAGCCTAGGAATTTGAGATGGCAGTGAGCTGGGATAATGCCACTGTACTCTACCCAGAGCAACAGACTCTGTCTCAAAACAAACAAACAAACAAATAAACAAACAAACAACAACAACAAAAAGGAAAGGAAAGGAAGAGAAGAAAAACAAAAGCATTTGCAAATACTTTAAAATGGTAGGCTGAACTTGGAAAGTGGTCAGTTGTGATGTGATTGTGGCTATCATATGTGTAATATACAGAAACAAGAAAAAGGAAAATAATCATTCTTTTTAGTAAGTGAAAGGTTACTAAAATCATATATAAAATAAAATTAAAAAATGATAAAAGTATACCAAGGAAACAGGGTGGCACCTGTGGCTCAAATAAGTAGGGCGCTAGCCCATATGCCAGAGGTGGTGGGTTCAAACCCAGCCTCGGCCAGAAATAAATAAATAAATGTGCCTGTGGCTCAAAGGAGTAGGCACTGGCCCCATATGCTGGATGTGGTAGGTTCAAATCCAGCCCTGGCCAAAAAAGAAAAAGTATACCAAGGCAACAAATCAAATTTAATGATAAAATAGTATTCACAAATTTAAGCATTCTTAAAATTCTCAGAATGTGTTCTTAAATATAAGGGGCTTGATATACATTCCCCTGGATAAATTTAGTCTCTTAGGACTTTTATTTTCCTTATTTGCAAAATGAAGGGGTTAAAATAAATGATTTCTAACTTTACTTTCAAGTCTAAAGTTATTTACATAACATTAGTTATTTTTTCAAGTCAACAAGGACAGCTAGAAGGTAACTCAACACTCTTCATCTTAGCTTTTAGCTTCAAATGATAATTCTTAGTTTTTAAATGGAGCATGTATTTAATGCTGAAAAACTCTCTCCTTTTCTTTAGCCTGTTTGAAGCTTTTAGGTTAGAATTAAAGGAGAATTTGATTACCGCAAGCATATGCCAAAGACTAAAAAAGAAGGAAATATTCATGCTTACAGAGTACTAAAAGCAAACTGTTTCCCTATCTAGAGATCTAATCTTTCAAAGGTCTTACTCCCATAACAGACTATAAATGTTATATCAACTAGGTAATTTATAATAAATTGTTTATTCCCAATGACTATAAACTTTCTACTTGGTAAAAAATAGAAAGCAAGAAAACAGATGCAAAACTAAGAGATCAGAAAAATCAGAAGTTAGCAGCAAAGAGAAGAGTTCACACCTACCAAGGAACTGAGGATTTCGATCAACCACTTCACTCATCTCTCCAACTAACTCAATGCTGGTATATCGCACAGCTGTATGTACAGTCTCTGGGAGACGGACAATTCCTTCTAGGACCTCCACAAGCGTTGGATTATTCTCCCTGAGTATAGAAGGCAAGTACTCACAGTTACTGATTTCAGAGGTTATATTCTGGCCAAATAACAGGCTGTGGTTATACACCACAATGCTAAAGGGCTTCCTTCTAAATAACAATACAGATAAAAAAAAATGCCTTAAGTTAAGTGTATAATGTTTTCAGATCTTTAAAAAAGGGAAAAAGACAGAAATAAAAGATGTCATTGTTTTAGAAGCATATTGCGCCTTAATCTTCTGAATGCCAGTAAAGTGTCTAAAGACACATTATGCTATCAGATAAAGGCTCATTAAATTGGAGGCAGACATTTACTGTGGATGAATGTCTTCTTTTAAAGGTGATCTGTTTTATTTATTCCTACATCTGCAGTACCTAGAACAGTGCCTGGCACATAGTGGGCACTCAATATTGCTGAATGGCTAAATAAATGACTAATTCTTATAGACTACTTTCTATTAGTTGTTATTCTCCAAAAGATTTTGTATAGCTGGATATTGGAAATTTTAATAATGAGAAAGTATGGGTAACTAGTTCACTAACTGATAAAACAAGAAACAAGCTGCAGGAGTAGGTTAAGGTTGCTCCAATTTGGAACATAAAAGAAAATTAAAGTTCACCAAACACTTCCCATAGCCTTCCATGAATTTCCTTTTT
The DNA here is from genome assembly GCA_963575145.1 of Galago senegalensis. Taxonomy (NCBI): domain Eukaryota; kingdom Metazoa; phylum Chordata; class Mammalia; order Primates; family Galagidae; genus Galago; species Galago senegalensis. The sequence continues at coordinate 4,955 of CAUYTI010051391.1, forward strand.
CCCTTTCCTTTTCTCCCTCCTACCCCTCAGGTTTACCAGATAACATTCTTTTTTTTTTTTTTTCTTTTTTTGAGACAGAGCCTCAAGCTGTCCCCCTGGGTAGAGTGCTGTGGCATTACAGCTCACAGCAACCTCCAACTCCTGGGCTCAAGCGAGTCTCCTGCCTCCGCCTCCCAAGTAGCTGGGACCACAGGCGCCCGCCACAATGCCCGGCTATTTTCTTTTTGGTTGCAGCCGTCATTGTTGTTTGGTGGGTCCTGGCTGGGGATTCGAACCCACCACCTTAGGTGTACGTGGCTGGCGCCTTAGCCGGTTGAGCTATAGGCGCCCAGACTTTTTTTTTTTGAGACAGTCTCACTATGTCGCCCTCAGTAGAGTGTTACAGCTCACAGCAACCTCAAACTCCTTAAACTCCTTGGGATGAAGTAATTCTCTTACCCCAGCCTCCCAAATAGCTGGGACTACAGGCACCCACCACAATATCCGACTATTTATTTATTTTGGTTGTAGTTGTTGTTTGGCAGGCCTGGGCTGGATTCAAACCAACCAGCTCTGGTGTATGTGGCTGGTGCCCTAGCCACTGAGCTATAGGCACCAAGTCAAAGTGATACATTTTTATAAAATGTTCCTTACCTGGTCTCCAATTTCTGGAGCCCAGATAAAAGTTTCTTTGGGAAAATTATATCAGAAAAGGCAAATCCCCACTATCCTAACTCACAATCTGAGAGATCTTTTACTAAAGTCTATCTCTTAATTTGGGTACATCAGCCAAGAAGACACCAGTGAGAATGACCTCAATAATGGGTTAACAGTTTATTTGATATTACTTTGGAAAATTTGGATGATATGGAGGAAAGAGAAGTAAATTCTAATAATAGTTGAGGGCATGTGAAATATTGTGGTTCATTTGATATTATGGGAAGAGAAGTCTTGGTTTAGCCTTAAACGGGAGAGTCCTAGGAGGCCACAGAATGAGAGTATTCGATTAGTATTTATTGGAGGGTTGGAAGGGGAATCACACCTATGGAACATATTGCAAGTACAAGTCAGATTTATCAGGTGTAGAGCATAAATGTCTTAATCCTATAATTGGGTAAAAGTGGGGAAGGCTATGTTGCTTAGTAAGATGTAAGCATTCCAATTTGTACAAATAATCAACACATTGAATCCTATAATGGCATAAATGTATTTATGATCTATGTATGAATGACTTAATAAAAAAAGAAACAAAATGAAATAATTGACAAAATAAATAAATAAACTGAAAATAAGAGTGAGAGAGGACAAGAGAGTGCTTATTATTTTTTATTCAACATCTATCATCTTGATAAATCTGAATCATATCTACCAAATATCATTAGCAAAAGCTGTTATAGGGTCATACCTTATGGCAAGTGAGGCTAGGAAATGCAGTCATCTGTGTAACCAATAAGAGGAAGCTTATTTGGTGAACACACTGGTTATTCCTACCAAAGTCTATCTTATATATTTGTTAAACAATTCCTTTCAAACATAAATCACACACTCCTTCTTTAAGAAACATAATTCCAAATCCAGTCAGGATCTCTGAATCTTTTCATCAAGTCTGTATATTGTTGTTCATGGGCCAATAAAATTATCTATACTTCCTCTTTCCTACCAAGCCAACATACAATTATGGAGCAAAAAGAAAAAGAAAAATACGTAATTAATACTCCCATTTGGGAATAAGAAGAAAAGACACAGACATGTTGCTGGCCCATAGCAATTATGAAATTTGTCTGATAGTCTTCATGAAGGCACCTCCTCGGGGGTAGAGAAAGTTCCTTGATTATTCTAAGTTTGCTTTTTGGGAGGAATTATCTTCTCTATTGTCCTTCATGGTCCCTGGCTCCACTCTGGTCAATTCTCCCTTGTCTGTTATTTTTTGGTTACGTCTGAGCTGGGTGTTGGGCATTATGCACTTGTCAAGGATGTATGGTGTTTGTAAGCTGCCTACGCATATTTAAGAAACTGGCATTATGCTAATAATCAATGAAAAGGCTTTTAAAGTATAGTCTGGTGATTTTCTTTTTTGGTGATACAATTCTCTTAAAAGTATAGTAGCTTTCTGATCTACTTAATTGCAGTCAGTTTCATCTACTATGATTCATGGTCAGAGTTATTTTGAAATAAAATTATAAATTTAGATTTTATTTATTTGTCCATTCATTTATTTGCTCCCTGTGCCTTCATTCCAACTTACCTGTAGCTATCTTGAGACTGAGACAACAAAGGTGGGTTTGGCCTGGGTGGGAAGGCTACATCCTTAATCTCACTTTTTGCTATAAGAATTAATCATAATTGGAGTTTGTTATGCAAAATCTTCCTTAGTCTTTTTTCTTACTGCTTAGATGAAGTGGTTAGCTTTCCTTACCCTGAAATCTTACACATTTCCAAAACCACTCTAGTCTCTTGCATTTCTGTTTCCAAATCACATTCTTGTCTGAGCTCCACTATTTTTTCTAGCATTCTAACAAAACTACACATTTGATTAACATTCTATTTCCATTCTCATTCCATTCCCATTCTCATTCCATTCTCTCATCTCTGAGATAAATGGAGATGGTTCTGAGAGCTCCTAAATCCAAAGGTCTGCAATCTGTGAGGCATTGCTTAGAGGAGAGATATTCAAGAGAATCAGTGGCCTAGCAAAATCCATGTGTAATTGAGAAGTACAATTTTATGGCATTAAGCCTCTAAGATTTAGGAGTTTTTTTATTTATTAAGTAAACTTCCTTTGTCAGAAATTCTCTCTGATTATATTTGATATACTGTTTTTAAAAAATCACTGGTATATATGTTTTTATAGATTCATATGCAATCTCTCTCTAGCAGTACAGGTTGGCCATGAAATTCATGTGCGTGGCCACCCCGTATATACTGACTTTTAAAAATTTGTCTTCTTTTTATTAGTAGTATCTTATCCCTAGATCTTTTAACTGTTTTTAGGAACATTTTAAAGGTACATATTTATGTAATATGTAAGTATTTAAAAGTTTCATATATTAAAAAAATTTCATATGTTAAAATTCTTAGTGGTCTAATTCTACTATTTGTTGTTTCTGCTAATTCTTGCCTGAGTATATTGTTTCATTGCATGTTTTAAAATTTTTGGATGGTGCATTTGGTGGAGTTTGTGTATGAATTCTGTGTGACCTGGACTGAGAAACTGTCCACTTGCAGACTTTTTGTTTGTTTTTGTTAGGTGACCTAGATATGTTGCTTTCTAGTTCGTATTCTGCAATATTCCCCACTTATCCATGAGGAAATCATTCCAGGCCCTCCAGTGGATGGGATAGAACTGAACCCTCTTCATACTATGGATAGCACTGAACCCTCTGTATACTGTTTGCTCCCTATACATATATTCCTATGATAAAGTTAGTTTATAAATGAAGCACAATAAGAAAGTGGTAAAAAGTGTAACACAGTAAACACATAAAGCAAGTAACATAATCACATCAAGTATTTATACTTTTACATGACTGGCAGCACGGTAGGTTTTTTATAACCAGCATCACCATGAACATGAGTGATGTGTTATGCTCCTATATTACATGGTCACAAAGTCACTAGGAAATTGGAATTTTTCAGCTCCATTATAATATGTGGGTCCACTGCTGTATCTATATGGCCTATCATTGACTGAAATGTTATGTGGCACATGATTCTCTGTGTATGTCTTGGGTGGGGGAGTGGTTCTGGTGCCTTCTGAAATGAGAATTGATTTTGCACCAAGTGTCAAGGTCATGATAGACAGAATCTTTTTCATCTTTATTTGCTAGGAAATATTTTGTTTTTAAGTGTATACCCTTCCATTGAGGATGTACTCTTTTGAGGATTTTAGCTTTCTATGTGAGTCTCAGTTACAATTCTTCGGCTCACATGGATCCAAGCTTTTTTATCTGTCATTCCGTAGGGCCCATCACATGTTAACTTCTTTGTTATCAAAGTTAGCAACAACCACAGACCTCCCTCCATTCACATCCACACCAAGGCAGCTGAAATAAAGTATCAGTGTCCACTTCTATTTCTGACTTTTAATTTTCCTCCATTTTAGTCCCTGGAGATATCTCTAACTCTCATGTGCAGTCAATTACACACATAAAAGGCTTTATATTATATTTTATGCAATTTTCATAAGTTTTTTTAGGAAGGGGATTTTCATAATAGCCAAACAGTCTTATTGCTGGAAATGCAGGTCCCAGAACTAGATTTTGAAGTTTAAGTATACTAGAAATTTCAGGTTATGCAGACCCTGTAACCACAGATGAAGGAAGAGAGGATTGCATCAAGGAACTATGGCCAAATTTTATAAGTTTCAATGTATAATATAATTATTAAGTATCTAACTTTCATAGTTTTAAAATGTTAAGACTTGTACTTTTAATACAATTTGGTTATTATTTTCACCTTTTGTTTTTCATATGTGAATGGACAAAGACCAAAGGAAGGCACAGACTTATACAAAGATACAAGGCTACCTAGTGGGAGAGACAGAAGGTGTGTTTTGTTTCCCTCCCGACAATTTCATGTTTTGTTTTGTTTTCTTATAAATTAGCATGTATTGATAGAAACTTTAAGAAACTTAATTTTAGAGTTAAACTAGCTAAAATTGTTTTCATATGCTTCAAGTAATCTAAAACACATTTTTTTTCCTATTAAAAGAAAGCAAAACAAAAATTCCCACAAGAGTAAAAAAATGTATTATGGCATTAGCCACAGCAAAAATGTTACTTATTACAAATTATCTTAATAGTATAAGGAGGGCAGGAAAGGGAAAGTAGGGAGCAAGGTTATGTTAAAAAAGACAAAAATCAAAAAACATTTCTCCACAAATCTAATCTAATGATGGTAATTAGTTCTGTTGGATTACACTTTCATCACAGCCTAGGTCTGTCTCTCACACTACATCTCCCAGTGTCCTGTTCTCTCTGCAGAGAGTTTATAAATGCCAGAACCGTTGTACAGTAGGTTGTCTCTGGGTTAGGGTTGCAAGACTTGGAAAATAACAGCAACAATAGGTGCAGGAACCAAGCAGAACCCCCAAAGTGGAATCTCAGATAAACAACAAACAATTTTTTTTTTTTTTTTGAGACAGAGCCTCAAGCTATCCCCCTGGGTAGAGTGCTGTGGCATCACAGCTCACAGCAACCTCCAACTCCTGGGCTCAAG
>CAUYTI010051394.1:0-39759 GCA_963575145.1 Galago senegalensis
CCTCCCTCCCTCCCTCTTGCTCCCTCTCCCTCTCACTCCCTTCCTCCCTCTTGTTCCCTCTCACTCCCTCTCTATTCTGTGTCTTCCTCCCCTCCCTCTCTCCCTCTCTGTTCCGTGTCTTTTCCTAGAATACGTGGTTATGATGGTAAGCATCTCACCCATGGTATAATGCCACTTCCATTGCAGGCCTTCAGTAAAAATTAGTTGAACCAGTGACTGAAAAGATGAATAAATGATTGAACTGGAAGAGCTGGGAAGGAGTCTAGCCTTAAGGCACCTTGCATGCTATGCTGAGAAGCTTGGTCTTTGCCCTGGCAATATTAGGGAGTTATTAAATAAGGTTGAAGGTATTAAACCAGAGAGTTAGCTTACTCTCTAGCTGGGGGACTCTGACCACACGTGGTCTGACTGCAGGCCAGGGTAGGGGATCCTATTCAGCAGCTTTAAAACAATTTACATGAGAGAAAATTAGGGTAGTGCTGACGTGTAGTATTAGTGTAGAGGAAGGGATGGCTATGAAGAAATATAGGAGGCAAAGTCCAGGGGACTAATGGATTGATGGCATTTGGGGAGAATGGAGAAAGAGCAATTGAGGTGAACCCCTGGGTTTCCTGCATGAGTGATGAGAGACAATGGCAGGAGGGCAGTGGATGCCGGGCAGCAAGAGGGTGGGTACGGTCGGGGCGTGCTGTGCTTGATGGAGCTACTCAGCCTTCATTTGAACCTACCAATGGGAGGCTCAGAAGAGAGGCTAAGGTACCAGATATGGGTTAGGGAGTCATCAGAATGCAAGAGGTAGTTAAAACCACAGGCGAGGAGGATATTCCCAGCTCCTTTACGGATTTATGATATGGTTTTTCATGTATGTGCTTTCTCTGTTAACTACATTTACGCCTTTTTATATCCTTCAAAATAAATAAGTTTTGTTGCATAATTACGTTTCTATATTAGTATGTGATCATAACTAGGATCCCCCAGCTCTTGCCTATGGCAGCAGCTAACAGGAAGAACAGAGACTTCTAACTCCACAGAGAGCCATCCACACGTTACAACCTTCTGACAATTACAGTGCGATTTGTCCAATTATGTTGGAGAGCTTATGGCGAATTCTTCAAAATAAATGACAATTTCATAAGCAATTTCCAGTACAGACCCTTTCCCACCTCCATTCATATATAACAATTACTTATAAACTTACAGAAGACGGAGATAATCATTCTGGTTAAACTGAATGTTTATTTTGTGCTGTGCTCAGTGCCAGGCACTCCTCATGTCATCCTCTCATGGGCCCAGGAGGCGTAGGTACATGTCTATAATCCTCTCCTCTAGCAGAGAAGTAACTGACACTCGAGAGAGCTCAACAAAGTGGTGCAGCGGGTCAGGATTTAGAGCTGGAACTTGATGTCATCACTCTTGCGTGGCATTTTAAACTTATTTATCAAACACCTGCTGTGTGTCAGGCATGGTATTGGGCTATGGGGGTTACACTGGTAACCAGGAAAGACACGGCCTCTGCTGTCACGGAACTAATATTCTAGAAAGACAAAAACAAACAATAAAGGAGCAACCAAAACACAAACCATTGTGAGCTGTAATGAGTGCGAAGAAGGGAACGACAGGACTGAGACGGAATAGGCCACAGACAAGTTGGAGGGCAGAGTGAAAATGCTTTTGTTTGCATAGTTTGGGCTTGGCCTTTCTGAGGAGGAGCCATTTAACCTGAAAATGGAAGAATGAGTAATAGATAGGGGAAAGGCGTGTGTATGCCGCCCAAAAAGGAAGCAGCTGATACAAAGGCTTCGAAGCTGAAGTTGAGACAGGAGAGAAGCCTCCCTTGATTGAAGAAAGGTGATTGTGAGGGGCAGGTGAGGTTGACAGGGCGGGCAGGGCTGGATTGTGTAGCGCCTTCTTAGTCATTGAAAAGGAGTTTGAATCTTATCCTGAGCACCTGGGAGAGCCCTTAGGGGTGGCTTGTCAGGGAAGTGGCCATTCTCATCATGGTGGGGAAGGCAGCTCTGCAGAGGAGCAAGGCCAGAAGCAGAGAGGTTGCCAGGAAGCTACTACGTCTTCACAGGAGGAGGGGGTGGCTGGGGTCAGGTGGCAGCAGTGAAGGTGGACAAAAACACAAGGACCAGGACAGTGCTAGAGGGACGATTGTGGAAGCTGAGGGGGTGAGAGGACTGAAGCTCCACTCAGCTTGCTGGGCCATGTGTAATTGAATGTGGGGGGGTGGGGAACTGGTCTTGGGGTAGGAATTGATTCTGTTTTGAACATGTTAGATCTCAAATATGTGTAAGATTCCAAATAAAAAAGTCAAATGGGCAGATTCCAAGCTTTCTAATGTGGAGCTCAGAGGAGAGGGTCCCTGTTAGAAATACCAATCTGGGAGTCATCAGTAGAATACAGTATTAGAAACAGTATTTAAAACTCTTCCAATAGGTGAGATCATCTGGAGAAAGAATTCAAAGAGAAGATTATTTCTGGGAGAAATCCCTAAGAAACACTAACATTTAGAGATTGGGGAGGAGTAAAGAATCTCTCATGAAGCCTGGATAAGGGTGGCCAGAGAGGTGTAAGAAAAACCAGGAAGCTTCCAAGAATAAGCAATTTAAGTAAGCAAAATTTGGACCAGTAACTTATTCTTTCTGTGCCTCTATTTTCTCAGCTCTAAGATAGAACAGTGTATCAGTCTTCCACTGCTGCTGTAACAAGTAAGTGCGAATTCAGTGGCTTCCAAAAGCACAACTGCATTGTGTACATTTCTGTAGGTGGGAAGACTAAAACATCTTTTCATTGGGCTAAAATCCCTGTGTCGGCAGGCCCGTCTGACACGACATCACTCTGTGGCCACATCTGGCTTTCACTGTCACAGGCTCCTGACTCTGGCTCTTCTGCCCCTTCCCCATGGACTTCTGTAGGCCCCTGTGAATACCCTGGGCTTACCTGGATAACCCAGGACGTGCTTTCTCAGTGGGCCTTCATGAGCAACCTTAAGTCCATCTGCTTCTTAATTCTTTGCCAAATCGCGTAACATAGTCACAGGTATTTGGGATTAGGACACAGGCATCTTTGGGGACTATTATTCTGTCTACACAGAGAGTAATACTGTGTGCCACATAAGATGGTTAAAGATAAGATCAGTCAATGCACAAAGTACTTCTACCTGGCGTATTGTAAATATCCAGTAAACATTGGCTGTTCCTATAATTACTCCCCTTCACTTCCACCTCTGCCGCTGGACAGTGTTTCTCAGGTGACTGTCGAACTCATCTCTAACACAGAGTGGACGCGCTCATGGAATATTTGTGGAATGAATACATGGCTCAGAGAATGCTCAAGAATTCTTAGTAAATCGGCTTGGCGCTGATAGTACAGTGGTCACGGCACCAGCCACATACACCCAGGCTGGCAGATTGGAACCCAGCCCGGGCCAGCTAGACAACAATGACAGCTGCAAGAAAAAGTGGCCAGGTGTTGTGGTGGGTGCCTGTAGTCCCAGCTACTTGGGAGGATGAGGCAAGGGAATCGCTTAAGCCCGAGAGTTTGAGGTTGCTGCGAGCTGTGACGCCACAGCACTCTACCAAGGGTGACATAGTGAGACTCTGTCTCAAAAAAAAAGGAAAAGAAAAAAAAAGAACTCTTAGTAAAGAAATGAGTGCAAACACGCTTGCCTCTATAGAGGAACAAAAGCATGGCATTAGCACTGTCGGTTTTACTTTTGCTGGAACCTCGTGAGGCAGGCTGGCAGTCGGGCACGCCGATTTCTCTTGGGGCTTCTCTATTTAAATTCCTGGCTCCACTATGTACTCACGTGTACAACCACAGGGTTCTCCCACGGTATGTACTGAATCGTCTACACCCAGTCTATTTCTGATCCATCCTTGGTTCCTTTTGACATTTTTTTCTTCTTCATTCAATCAACTAACGTGACTTTAGAGTCTGCTCCGTGACAGATGCAGGGCTAGGCACCCCCAATAAAGATGGATTCAACATAGGCATAAAGAGGAGCGAATCCCAGCGCTCTTTCTTCCCCGTGTCTCCAGATGCCATTCCTGCTTTCTCTCCTTCCACCGCTGGCTCTGGCTCTTGTTAGTTCTCCAGGCTTCTGTGGAGAAGCCCACTCTGCCACACTCCTCTGCTAAGACACTGGCGTGATCATCACAAACACGCCTGGCATCTGCTTTCCTTTATCTTGGTTCCTCTCGTTTCTCTCAGCCCATTTCTAATTCTTTTCCTCCCAGGAGCCTTTTGACTTTGGCAACATCTTTTCTCTTCTCTTTTAACCTTCCTTACTATCACTGTCATTTCCATTTCCCGAAGTCGTGCCCTGTGTGGTGAGCACGTGGTACATGCTCTGTTCCCTCCCCACCAGGCTCTAAGTTTGTTCAGGGCAGTGCCTGCCCTTCACTGCAGCTCCACAGACTGTAGATCCCGTGTTCAAATCCCGAATCTGCTACTTTTGAGCTCTGTGGCTTTGGGCAAGCTGCTTAATCTCTTTCAGTACCCTTATCTGCAAAGTGGGGTTAATTATATTACCAATCGAAGGGTTATGGTGAGGATTTATTGAATAAAACACAGAGACTAGAACACAGTGAGCGCTCAGCATCTGTCGAACTTTTGCACATCAGGATGAGTGACAATTTGTTACTATCATTTATTCTGGGGTGAGCAGAAATTTAAATGTTAAATAACTCTTCCCAAATCAAGGAAGAACTAGGCTGAGAGTTGCATCACTTCAACTCCACTTCCCAAAATATTATGAGCTGGGAGGAATATAATTGTTTTAAGTGTTTTGTCTTCTTCTTAAGCAGAAACCCAGAGTCATTCTATCTACTTTTACTCACTCTGCTTTTCTTATGTGTAAGATTATTTGAGTAAAATTTCCATCCTATATAAAATTTAACATTGGTATCTACCAAGCCCCAACTCTCAGTTATAAATTTCTTGACCCCAAACCTGTAATCTACTTGACAGGAGTCTAGTGATTGGTGTCAATTGTGAGACATTCCCAGAGCCCCTGGAGGGGGAGGGCCTGTTCCGGAATGATCCATGTCGTTTCTCCCACTTATCTTGCTCTCTCGCTGTGATTGGGTCTTGCTAGGAACTGCAATGTAACATCCTAAGCGATTTAGACGATTCAAATATCTGTTACAAGATTCAAGGGAAAGGTGAAATTGCCCCAGGTCTGTAGCTGGCTGGGAGTTGTCAGAATGTGCACCAGGACGCTAAGGTTTTGTTCAACTGTCATCCTCTTGGGGCAGAAAAGGAAATTTCGGTGGTTTGAGAGTCCCTCTTTGCTTCAGCATAACCACAAATTGCAAATGTGAATCTTGTGGCGGGGTCAGTTGTAGAAGTAGGGCAGACACACTCGAGAAGAGCTGAGACAACCCGGAAACCCCCAGACCCTGCACGGATCTGTCTCAGATCAGAAAAACGATCGTATCAGTCTCTGGCTTTAACACTCCAAATGGCTGTCTGTTGCCGACAGAATCAATCTAGCCACCTAAGCCCAGCCTGTTAGGTATACCACAAAGTAGGCTCAATTTACTTTTCTGGCTTTCTGGCCGCCCGCCCTGCCAGCAGCCATGATGCACTTTCCCTCATTCTCTGAACAAACACACGTAGTCTTGCAGGGGGCACCGTGACAATGTAACTTAAATGGGGCAATAGTCATATTCCACTTCTATAGGTAGATAATAATAGGTGGTTACTTTATGCCAAGCAATGTACAAAAAACACGCACCCACTCACCCATTCCCACTTTCATAACCTAAGCATCATCATTTTTGCCAATTTTACAATGAGGAAATTCAGGTGTTAGAAAATTGCCCAAGATCATACAGTTAGGTGATGAGGTAGTTAGAACATGGCTGGCCAGTCTGGCTTCTGAGTCAGGGTGACACAGTAGAGAGATTGTTCTCGAGAGTAATTGTTCTGCTGGTGTTTGAACCTCCAGAAACCCTTCCTGACTCTGCTGGCTTCTGCCAGCGTCACAAAACTTCCCTGGTTAGAGCTGAGGCTTGCAAAGGAGAAAATGGACAAACTCTCCCTCAAAGCCAGTGTGTTCCCTATAGCTACGCCATACATTTTAACTTGATAATTTAAAATTTTTTCTAAAAAGGACTAAACAAAGCTAAGAGTTCCTCTGTGTTTATTATCTCCCTTGCTGAGAACCCTTATTGAGTTACAAGTTAATGAGAGAAATGTTTATGTGGGCTGTATAATTTAACTAAGCTTTCCATGAGAATGCACTGAGTTAATGGATAACAGAGTGGGTATTATTAAAAACAACGTGGCCATACCTGGAGTGCCTTCCTAGCTGGGGGCTGGCCTGCAGGGGTTCTCTGTCTTGCCGACAGGCTGGAATCACAAACAGTACCTTTGAGAAATACCCAGAGATTGGGGCAGTAAATTGTACTCCGGGCAGAGGGAAGGGGATGAGGTGGGCAGGCGCTGGCAATTTTCGACAGCACCACAGGTGATGTTAATGTGCAGCTGGGGTTAGAGACGGGGCCAGAGGAAGAAGGTGTGCACTTGTGTATTGTGTCCGTAACAGTGACCCCAGTCCCCAGTGAACTGAAAACCTGAACAATGACTGGTCCTTTTGAAATATCCAAGATGTAGTCTTTTTTTTTTTTGAGACAGAGTCTCACTCTGTCACCCTGGGTAGAGTGCCATGGTGTCATAGCTCACGGCCACCTCAAACTCTTGGGCTCAAGTGATCCTCTTGTCTCAGCCTCCCGAGTAGCTCAGACCACCACAATGCCCTGCTAGTTTTTTTATTTTTAGTAGAGACAATGCCTCACTCTTTCATGGACTGGTCTTGACCTCAAGCAGTCCTTCTGTCTGTGCTTCCCAGAGTGCTGGGTTTACACGCAAGAGCCACCATGCCCAGCCTCCACGGTGTATTCTTAAAATGTGAAAAGTAGCATACTCTAAACAAATACATGCACTAATGAAATGCAAGAAATTTTAGATATGAGCTGTCCCGTGGAATCTTGTTTTTCAAAGCATGGTCCATGGATCTTCCTCGGTCTGCCTGGGAGCCGGTTAGAATGTGGAATGTCAGGCCCTCCCCTCGGTCTACTGAAATAGAATCTGCATTCGAACCGGATCCACACATTCAAGAGTGGGAAACATTGCCTTAGAGCTCATCTCTGAGAAGCGCTGCCTTAGAGCTCATCTCTTTTAGCTCCCTCATTTTATAAATGCAGGAGGAGACACTGGCAAGGCTGAGGAACTCCCTCCCATCCAGAGGCTGCGACATCGCAGGCCTGGAGGCCGTGGCCTCTGCGGCAGTACTGATGATATACCATAACAATAAATCACTGCGGCTGTCTTCCCCTGAGTGAAGTATCACCCTTTTGCATCAAGATTTTCCCAGGATGTGGGATAATAAATGTGGCTTTAAATGATGAACTCTTATTGGTAAAGGGAAACAACTCTCAGTATACATGTTTTTAATATGTACATACGTATTAAAAGTAGAATTGACCCATAATGTTTATCTTGGCTGAAAAGAGAAAAACTATAGTGGAACTACTGTAAAAAAGTTTTAAGAAAGAAAAGCAGACTTTAACTATGAAGCCATAAAATAGGATTATTTTCTTTGAACTGTAGTGAGTAAAGACAAATCTTATATGACTGGGTTGGGTTTTGTCCCAATAAAAGTTAAAATTTGTTAGTATAATTTATTTTTACTGGCTACAAATGTGTGCTATGAGGAGAATCATTGTTTGTATCTGTCCATATCTAACATTATTTTATTCTCAAGCACTCAATTCTGCCAGTGGTATTGGAAGGCATAATGTTACCAAATCGTGGTCACTTGATCAAACAATCTCTTTGGGCCTAAATTCTAAAGCAAAAACCAGCCTTCCTGTCTGAGAAGAGAGGGTGAGGGTGCGTCTCTGATGCTGGTGTGGGGTCCAGGCTCCAGGCATGGTCCCCCTGTGTGCACTGGCTGAGCGGCACCACCTTGCCTGGTCTCTGACACTCGACCGGGGATCTGTCATCCGTGCCTGCAGCTTTGCTGGCGCCCTTAGGACCACGTGACCTGCATCCACTTTGTCTCAGCTGTCTATTCTGCTCTAAAATTTCCCAAACTTACTTAGGAGTTCCCTTGTTCTTCCCACCCCTTCATACCCAGGCCCAGAGGCCCTGAGGCTGAGAGCACAAAGCACGGGCACTTCTCCAAACCTGCTGCAGCTGACCCCGCACCTCAGCGCATAGGAATCTCTCCTGCCTTCCTGTGTGTGGAATGCCCCTTCTTTTGGTGAGAATTGCTCTTACACAATCACACATTCCTTCTGCTCCGCGATTCATGTTATAAACTCCACTCTCTAATTTGGCCAGGTTGTGGCTCTTAATATTTAAAAGGAATTTATTTTTTTCTTTTGTTCTCTCTCAATGCCTGGATTTTATAACTGACGAAGGTCTCCCCAGCTGCTCGAAAGCCAGATGATGAGCAGTCTTTGAATTGACACCATCAGATGTCACAGGTGCTCATGGTGACATATACCAAAAATGTATCAACCTCCCATTGCAAAAGTAGGACTCCAGTGTTATTTAGCAGTCAGGCGGGCATTCTTATTTGATTATTAAGGTACTTCCACTCCTTGGCAGCACCTGACATGTTGCCCATTACATTTTATAATTGGCCTCTGCCGCTCCCTGTATCAGCAGCCGAGATGTGGAAGGGCCCAAGCCTTGCTTTCTATTTTCTTATCAGTTATTTTTCGTAATAAATGTAAATATTGTCTCTTACCTATTAGTATTTTTTTAATCCAAGCATGGCCCCTACAACATCTCAAAAGAAGACAGAACCTCAGAAAAGAAAAATTACAAATGAAGAGGATTGTTCAGTGAAAAACGGAAGGCTGACTACTTTTTTGTGGAGGCAAATAGTGAGACACTCTGCTTAATTTGTAGGGAATTTGTGCAAGTTTTCAAAGACTATAGTTTGAAAAGACACTATATGTAAAAACGTGCTGCCAAATTCGATGTGTATAAACGATTGTGTTGTAAGGACAAAATAGCAGAAGTGAAAAAAAGTCTGCTCAGCAAAATTTGTTTTAGAAAGTAACAACTCAGGCAAATTCCGTGGTAAAAATTAGTTATGTGGTAGCACATTTAATAACAAAAAATCAAAGCCATTTGCTGATGCTGAGTTTATTAAACAATGTGCAAAAAGTATGGCCAATACGATTTGCCCTGAAAAGAAAAGAAAGGCAGATATTTCTGAAATCAGTTTGTCTCACCAGACTATAGCCAGGTCAAGTAAAGAAATTGGAAAATCTATCCACAGAAGTTTGGAGAGTAAGACTGCCAATTTTGAACTTTATGCCTTGGTGACGATGACAGCAGTGATGCCACAATACGGCTCGACTTCCCATTTTTATTAGAGGTATCGATGATGAATATAATGTCACTGAGGAAATGGCTTCTTTAGTGCCATTAAAAGATAAAAGACCAACTAAATCAAGAGATTTATACAAAGCAGTAAAAATCATATTAAAGCAATTTCCTTTGTCCATTACTGATGGTGCCTTGGCGATGGCAGGTGAGAGAGAGGACTTGTAAAACTAATAGAAGATGATGCAATCGCTGCCCCAAACTCATGTTTGATCAAGTGTCATTGCATAGTACATCAAGAAAATGTATCTGTACAAACTTTAAAAATGGACAATGTCATGCAAAACATCAAGACTGTGAATTTCATAAGGGCCAAGACATCAAATTATCACCAGTTCCAGGAATTCTTTAAAAGTATTGATGCTGGCTATGGCAACATTGTTACTTTTCAGAAGTAAGATGGCTACGTCAAGGCCAAGTGTTGAATCGATTTTATGGTTTGCAATATGTTATCAAGTTGTTTATGATATCAAAACCCAAATCTGTGCCAGAATTTGACAACGAAAACTGGCTTACAAATTTAGCATTTTTAGTGAGAATTTAACTGCTCATTTGAATGAGTTGAACGTGGGTCTTCAAGGTGAAACACAACTTATCAATATAATGTTTCAAACCATAACAGCATTCCAAAGGAAACTAAAATCATGGCAAGCTCAAATTAAGGCAAACATATTTTATGCATTTTTGACTCACTGGCTAAACACAGTCCTATGAGTAGCAAAAAATATGCAGCTTTGCTTTTTAATTTGATATAAGAATTCTAAAAGAGATTTCAAGATTTGGGGGAAATAATCAACTTTTGATGCATTTATGACATTTTCAGTCAACATTAATATGTTACCTGCCAATTTTCACATGGAATGCACAGAGCTGGCATTCAACTGAAAGAAAAATTTGATCATGTCTCTTTACTGGACGTTATAGGACCTGTCTTTCCAGAGACAAGTATCCTCACTTCACAATCACAGCTCATTCATGGCATCACTTTTGGCAGCACCAACATTTCCAAGAATGAAGCATTTTCAAGAACGAAGCACATAAAGAGTAAAATTAGAACCAACATATCTGATGAGCACATTAAGAACTCACCGAGAATTGCAGCTACTTCCATCAAACCAGATATTGATTCATTAGTTTCTTAAACCCAATGTCAAATATCCCGCTAGTTTTATGTTGCCCACTTTTCTTTTATAATAAAAATATTTTTTAAACCCCTCAAAGCTGTTTCATTACTTACACATGTACATTTTCTCTCTTAGTGATCACAAACTTGGGACCTGCTTGATGATTTTAAGAGTCTCTGAATGGGCTACTGCATAATTAGGATTATTATATGAGGACTCTTGCTCTTCTGTGGCAGTGGATATCATGAAACTTATGCACAGACCTTTTTATTGTTCATCAGCTTTCGTTAGTTAATGTGTGGCCCAACACACCAGCTGCTGCTTCCAGTGTGGCCCAGGGAAGCCGGGAGTTTGGGCAGCCTGTTGTAAAGCTGCCTGCATGCTGTGGCTTGTGGCCCCTCCCCCCACCTTCACAGCCAGCTATGCAGCCTCTCACTTCTACCGCCATCTTCATAGCTCCTCCTCTAGCACAGCTGCCTTCTCTTATGACCTTTGTGATTACCCTGGCTCCACTCTGATAATCCACGAGATCCCCCCAACTCAATCTCATCTGCAAGTCCCTCTCACCATGTAAGGCAACCTACTCAAGGCTGTGGGCATTAGAATGTAGGCACTTTGGGTGGGGCAGTGTTGGGGGTATTATTCACCACAGGGGTGCCAGGGAGAGGACAAGGGTGAGATGTAAATGGCTGGGAAGTTTTCTGAGAAACAAATTTATGTTTTTCTTCTTTCTTGTCTCTCATTTAAGCAGAGAGGCAGGCTCTGACCTTTCTCAGAGGGGGCAGAAGTTGCTGCCAAGACATTTCCCTTTCTGGCTTTTCTTTCCTTTTTTTTTGCAGTTTTTGTCCAGGGCTGGTTTGAACCCACCACCTCTGGCATATGGGGCCCGCGCCTTACCGCTTTGAGACACAGACGCCGCCCCCTTTCTGGCTTTTCAGTTTCTCTCTCCCCCACTCCTTCTCTAGCCCCTTTCTCTCTATTTCTTTCTTTCCTTTCTTTCTTTTGAGACCTAATCTCACTCTGTTGCCGAGGCTAGAGTGCTCTGGTGCCCACCTAGCTCATAGCAACCTCAAATTCCTGGTTCAAGTGACCTCCTGTATCAGCCTCCCAAGCAGTAGGGACTACGGGCTCCTGCCACCACGCCTGGCTGGTTTTTCTACTTTTAGTAGAGATGGGGTCTCATACTTGCTCAGGCTATTCTCAACAACTCAGCTGAAGCAATCTGCCTGACTTGGCTTCCTGGAGTGCTAGGATTACAGGCATGAGCACCTCACCCTACCCTGACTTTTGGTTTTTAAAA
The DNA here is from genome assembly GCA_963575145.1 of Galago senegalensis. NCBI lineage: Eukaryota > Metazoa > Chordata > Mammalia > Primates > Galagidae > Galago > Galago senegalensis. The sequence continues at coordinate 11,839 of CAUYTI010051394.1, forward strand.
GCCTAAGTGCATTGAAGAGGATGTGCTGGGTATCCTGGAGGGAGAGGTAAGAGAAGCGGATGGAGGTGTGTCCCCTACTTTGGGGACAGGTGGGTGAGACCTCAGGGAAAGGACTGATTGGCTCTTGGCTTTTCCAAGATTCCCCTGCCCCCAGGGCGGGGGGTGCCCAGAATCAATCAGTATAGCTGTTGCAATACAGACCATGGGAGGCCTCAGTGACTGAGGTCTAGAGGAATCTCCCTGGGTCTTGGCCCTGCTGGGGCAGGAGGGAGAGCTGGTTAAGAATCACAACAGAGACTGAAATATACCCAGCATAATGGATGGGGATGTGAAGTAAAAATAAAGTGGTTTGAGGAAAATAAGAAAATTCAATATTTCTTACCCAACTTTCTTTCTTTTTTTTTTTTTTTTAAGATAGAGTCTTATAATGTCACCCTTGGTAGGGCATCATGGTATCATAGCTCACAGCAACTTCAAACTCTTGGGCTTACATGATTCTGTTGCCTCAGCCTCCCAAGTAGCTGGGACTACAGGCGCCCGCTGTCACACCTGGCTATTTTTGTTGTTGTTGTTGTCATTGTTGCTTAGCAGGCCCAGGCTAGGTTCAGACCCGCCAGCCTGGGTGCATGTGGCCGGCACCCTAAGCACTGAGCTACAGGCACCAAGCCTCTTACCCAACTTTCTAAACCAAAAATATAAAATGAAATAATATAATTGCCATAAAGGGCATATAGACAGTACAGCTAAGCGTCTTCCTTCCTCTGCACGCTGAGTCGGTGGGAATGCAGTCAGATGACAGGGGGCTGTGCAGCAGCAACTCAGCACACGAGGTAGGACACGGAGGGACCTTGTTCTAACTCTCAGGGTCAGGAAAGACTTGTTGGAAGACCTGACATTGAAGCTGACCAGGAGATTCCAAACCTTGGTGACTGTGAAAATAGCAACAAAAAGAGGAAGATGGCAAGAAGAGCTTCTATACAAGAATGGCAGCCCGGGGTTGAAATTCAGCCTGTGTTCCGGTAGCTAAGCACCCGGCCCCCGGGCGCTTGACCGGGGAGCCCCGCTTCTGGTCTCCTGAAGGGAGGGGCAGGCACTGTTCATGTTCCTCTCCCCTCCCCCACAGGGGATGCCTTGTAGAAATCCTCACAGGTGGCCAAGCACTGGCCCTGGGCAGACGTGAGGGAAGATGCTGAGCTCTGTTTGTACCTTACTGAATGAGGAGATCTCTGGACAGCCCAGCCTGAGCTGTGCTCTAGGCTGTCGGACGTGTGTGTCTGGTACTCAGGAGAAGGTGCCCTTGAAGTCAGGGTTTTGACTTATCTGTGTAGGGTGCGAACAGAACAATGGGCCCAGTGAGGGAGATGAAGCAGAGACGGAGAGGAGAGAGGTGGAGCGAACCTTGGGATGACTATACATTAGTAGAACTTAAAATGCATTCCTCAAATTTTTTTTAATTAATAAATCAAAAGATGGTTTAGTTTTTCAGGCCAGTCCCCACAGCATAGTTGGATATGGCCAGTGATACTGAGAGCACGAGAGAAAGACATTCTTGATTATCTTGTTTCTATTTGTTCCAGTTTCCAACTGGGAATTCTCACAATCCCAGAAATGAAAGTGCCCTCCTTGCCTCTCACTCCCCATCCCTCACTTGCACTGGTCTGGCTTTCACCTGTGCCCTGGTGACAGTGTGGGGGGATGGGCATGGGGGCTTCCTGCCATGGGCTGGGCGGGAAGGGAGGGCAGGGCAGCTGCAGGAAGCATCTGGGGAGCTGGTGAGAAGGGAGTGACAGCAGGAGTGTGAGCAGTGCAGGGGAGGACATCAGAAGTGCCACGCAGGGCTCTACCACGGCTGTGGTTCTTAGGGGAAGGCTGATGAGGGGAGAAAGGACAGAGAGAGAGAGAAAGAAAGGAGAGGTGAGAAGCAGGGCTGCCCCAGCCGGCTGGTAAGCACAGCCTGGAAGGGAATTCCGCTGGCTTTCAGCACCCTGGGGCTGGGGACACACCCAGGGGCCATTAAAGATCTGGGCAGCAGGGATTAGTGGCATCCTAGCTTCATCAAGTGAACAGTCTAACAGATCACTGCCTGCAGTGCTCAACATTAGAGAATCGGCTGTCAATCGTGCGATAGAAGTATCATCATATTTGTAAACTCTACAATTTACCATTAACAATGATTTTTATAAAATGTCTAGCTGGCCTTGCATTGTTTCAAGGAGAAAAGCCACCCGAGATAGGACCAGGCCTGGGGTAAAAGCTAAAAAGTAGTTCAATAATTTTAAAACTGTATTTGAAAAATCAAACCTATACAGCTAAAACTTAGCACCTTATAGGTCTAGGCAACCCTCTGACTAAATATAGTATAAACACTTGTAAGTAAAACTTATAAATAAAAGATAGCAACATTCTCTGAATACAAAATGCCAAGAAAAACAAAATCGACTATCTGATGGAAAAAGCCACTGAAAGTTTTGTTGACTTAATCATGAGTCAACTAAACGATTGTTATTTGTCTCAAAGCACAGGTGAAACAAAGGAATGTAAAAACTGGTTTATTTCCTTACAGTTTGAAGTCTAATTGCATGATAATGTTTAAATACAAGAAAGCTGAATAACTTTACATGATTATAAAATGGAATTTATCATCATTAAGAAAATAAACCTCCATGATGAATATTTCAAAGACCTTGGGAAGGTGGGACGGTCATTGGCATATACAGAGCTCTGGATGCTGTGAATTCTGGAACGATACTGGCCTGGAAATCTTTGTGCTGCCTTGGAAGAAATGGTATTTGTCTGCAATTGCTTGCACTGCAAACTCAAATAGTAAGACAGAAGGTTGGCCATATTATGACCTAATTACAACTGAAAATTGTTTGATTTGCTTGGGCTTGTACATATGGTGAACATTTGGGAATTACAGTCTTGCTGTTAGCAGAACATTTTAACTAAAAGCAGTAAAATGAACACAGACTTTGGACTTTTAGCTGGATCACTCTTTTATCCACTTAGCCATTCCTGCTTCGTATTTAGAGAGTTAGCTAGCAATCTCAGGAAATTTGCACGCGAGTAAAGTTGACTCCAAAAGAAACTTGGAGAAAGTGAATTGCGTTCAAAGTTCAGCCAAAAGAAAGAAGTAGTTCCATGACAGCATGAGTTGCCAATAATAATCTTATAAAAAATGTTTTCCGGAAGCCAACAGTCATTTTTTTTTTTTTTTTTTTGCCTGCATGCAATAACTCAAGCCATACTTAGTAAACAGAAATTCTGGAAACAATTTAAAACAATGGCTCTCCATTAGCATGGCACCTACAAATAGAAAGTTAAAGATTGAGAACTTACTCATGCAAAGGTCACTTAGAAGGTTTTCCACAATGATGGGATCTGAGCCAAGAAGCATTCACCGCCTCTGATGTGGTCGGCTTTATAAGGGATGGTGGTGGATAGGAAGGGAAACTAGGCAAACATCTTACCTAAGACTTAGTCTCTGATTTGGAAAACCCTTCATTGATTTGAAGGATCAAGCAGGAACAACGTGACTCTGCTAAATAACAGTCTAGGGCAGCGCGACTTTACACGTGTCAGTGAGCAGTGAAATGCCCGTCAGGGCAGTGGGTGGTCACGGGAAGCAGCAGAGTGCAGGCCGGTGGGGGCTGTCCTGGGCTAGGCAGGGTGTGATGAGGGAAAGTGGGCAGAAAGGGCATTGTAGGCATTGATGGGGATGGGCTGGAAGCAAGAAGGCTAACGGAGGAGAGCACTAGGCAACTTTCTGGTGTTTTGAGTCAGCTTTGCTCCCTCCTCCTCCCTCCCTCACTGCATCTGCCCCTTTGTGTCCAACCCAACTCCATTTTTTAGCTCTGCCTGAGCCCTGGGTCTCTTTGACCACCGTGTTCCTTTTTTCTCCACCCAGGCTTGTTTTTCCTACATCAGGAGTTAGACAGCTTGGGTCTAACTCCTCAGCAGGGAGGGGAGTGGCTGTCATTAGGCTAATCGTGACCTGGGGTTGCTAGGTTTGTCTTAACAACCAGGCAAAGAAAGTAACAATGGCGTGAGTGTGTGTCTTGCCACTGAAGCGAATGGTTAAAAATGCTTCTACTGGGGCAGTGTCTGTGGTTCAAAGGAAGAGGGTGCTGGCCCCATATGCCAGAGGTGGCGGGTTCAAACCCAGCCCCAGCCAAAAACTAACCGCCCCCCCCCAACAAATGTTTCTACTGGTAAATTTTATGTGATGTCTCTTTTACCACAATTTGAAACAAAAGCAAACAGTGTCCCCTTAAACTACGTAAGGGGAGTTTCTGCTTTGTTAGGGAATGTTATGAGCAGTGTAAAAAACCATGGCTTAGCAATTTGGAATATTTTCATTCTCTCAAAGAATCAAAAATTGTAGAAATGAAAGGCAAGGAGAATTTTAGCCTCTACATGAATACCATGCCCACCTCTCACCACAGCGATTGAAGTACAAATTATGTACTGTCTTCAGTCCACTAACTTCCTGTTGGCACACTGATGTAGGTACCTTAGGTAGACAGTGTGGGACCCCAAGGCTGGACAGACTCGCATTGGAGGGTGATACTATGTTTAACAGTGTATATATCTACATTTGCCTGGGGACAATTTTTGGCTCCTTCACTTGCCAGTCTGGCAAATTATTTAACCTCTTTGTGCCTTATTTTTTCATCTTGAAAGAGAGTTAATAATAATTCAGTTAGAAACTGCTTAGAAAAGTGATTAGCACAAAGCAAATAATCAATGTGTGTTAACTACAACGTTCGCTATTCCTTGATCAGTGCTGCGTGCGGATATACTTTGAAATTACACCAGTGACACAGAGTGGACCATCTCTAGAGGTACTAGCAATGTAGGGTCTGGACACGAAAAGATGGACAAGGCAGCTTAGCTGAGGAGCCACCTCTGCCCAGCCTTTGCCAGCACCAGTGGGACCTCTAGACATTGGCCCTATTCTGAGTTCCCACAACCTCTATAAACACTTCTACAGACAGTGATAGGTAGAAGTGGGGGGCTAAGGAGGTTTTCTTTATGAGCAAAGAAGAGATACCAGGCAGAGACTTGATATGATGGAAACATCTTCTGAAATAGTTTAAGAAACTATTTCTATTGATAGAAGAAATGAGAGTTGGACTTAGGGATCCATGTCCGTAAACATGACCTTAAGGAACGGAAGGAGGACTAGGCACCAAAGGACAAGCAATTAAAGAGAAAGAAGATGGCCCAGAGAAGATGCACTTGCCGGGTCCATGAGGACAAAAGCAGAAGAGGGATTACTTGTGATCAAACTAGATACTCTATACCGGAATCAGAACCTGGGACTCTTCTACCTATATAGTTCACCAAACATTTCTCAAAAAACCTATGATTCTGTGACTCTGCCAGTTCTTTCAGAAGGTTCTTATGGTTGTATTCACTGTTAGCAAATTCTGCCCACGCACCACCCTTCAGGGCAGAGTTGACATTGACTCAGGGGGCCCAGTTCATGAAGCCGCTGCAACTGCCCATTCTCCCTGCCACTCGTCTCTCTTCTGCTTTCCTGAAGCAGAGACGCTAATTTTGCATAGGGTCTTGATGATTTTCAAATTACAATCATATATTTTAAACTCTTTGCATTTTAAAATGATATAGCCCTTGTGTTTCCTTTGTAGAATGTCTGTTTTCTTTCCTCTCTTAGCTCTGCATTCCCAGTTCCATTTAATGTGTGATAGACTGATGTGTAGCTGCTGATTCATGATGGTCCCCAGAGCAAGTCACTTGACCCTGTGTCCCAAGCTTCTCATCCAGGAAACTGCCAATTAATTTTTAATAAAATATCTCAAAATGATCCTGAAAGTCCTATTCCAAGGACTTCTAAATCTATTTCAGACTCTCCTCCTCTTTCTCTGATGCCATCATCTTTTTCTTTCCCTAACTCCTTGTTCCTCATGTAGCCACATCCAGGGCTCAAGCTGTGGCTCTTGGTCATCTCTTTTGTTATGAGCCCAACGCAGTCCTCCTCCCCACTCCCAGGCCACCAAAGTCCTCTGTAAAAGTCCTGATCCCAACATAATGATATATGGGGGGGGGGGAGGTTTGGGAAAAATTAAATTTAGACCAGGTCATGCAGGTGGAGCTCCCACAATAATGGGATTAGTAGTTTTATAAGCAAAGGAAGAGACATCAGAATTCTTTCTCTTCATCACACACACACACACACACACACATACACACACACATGCACGCACACACACACACATGCACGCACAGGAGGTCATTTGAGGATACAGGGAGATGGTGGCCATCTGCAACCCAGGAAGACCAGAAAGAAAGCCCTGCCCAAGAGTTGAGTCTTCTAGTACTTTTGATCTTGGACTTTCCAGCCTCTAGAACTATGAGAAATAAACGCCCATTGTTCAAGCTACCCAGTCTACTGCATTTTGTTATAGCAGACTGAGCTAAGACACATCTCACAGGACTAATCGACTCTAAGGTCTTTAACTCCTCTCTGCTGATTTCTCCCGCTTCTGGGTCTCGGCTCTTCTCATCTCACTGCACTCTAGATCTTTCACCACCTGCATTCAGGTGTCGTGCTATCAGCCCAAGCTGAACAAGTCCAGGTTCAATACGGCACTGTCTACCATTTTCATCAAAGTATCTCAGAATGATCCTGTGAAATAAACCTGTCTGCAGGACTTCTAAATCTACTTAGACTCTCCTCCTCCTTCTCTGATACATCACCTTTTCTTTCCCTAACTCCTCTTCTGGCTCCTCGCATGTAGACACGTCCCAGGGCTCACTGAGACTCGTCTAATTTTTCCCTTTTCCTCACTCTTATGTGCATTCTATTGACAAGCTCTAAAGATTTGTTGATTCCTAACAAGAAGTACCATATTCTGCCTCAAATAGTCCCTATTAAACTACAATTCCCATTTGGGTGTAACCTTTTACAAGCAAAAGGATAAAGACTCTTGTCTTTATATTCCTATAATTCTTTTTTTCTTGAGACAGGATCTTGCTCTGTCACTCAGGCTAGAATACGGTGGCATCATCATAGCTCATAGCAAGCTCAAATTCCTGGGGTCAAGTGCTCCTCCTGGCTCAGCCTCCCTTGCCACCATCATGCTTACCTATTTTTTTGTATTTTTAGTAGACATGGAGTCTTGCACTTTCTCAAGCTAGTCTTGATGTCCTCAGCTCGAGCAATCTCCTGCCTTGGCCTCCCAGAGGGCTAGAATTACAGGTGGGAGCCACAGAATCTGGGCTATTTTGTGAATTTGTTTTTAGAGATAGGATTTTGCTCTGTAGTCCATGCTGGGGTGCAGTGGGACAACACTAGCTCACTATAACCTCCAAATCCTGGGCTCAAGAGATCCTCTTGCCTCAGTTTCCCAAGTAGTGGACTACAGACACATGGCATCACTCCTGGCTAATTTGTAAATTTTTTTATATGGAGATGGAGTCTCTGTATGTTGTGCAGGCTGGTCTCCAACTCCTGACCTCATAGGGCCCTCCTGCCTTGGCCTCCCAAAGTGCTAGACCACTGCACCAGGCCAACATCATTGAATTTTTATTTCTAATCCTTTCCCTTCTCCTGTCAAAACAGAGAAAGAATCAGGAAAAAAGTCTTCTAGATGAGATTTTCTACTTCCCCTCCACAAAGTCCTCCTTTTGCTTAAGTAACCCACCCCTCCAGTGTGAAGGTTCTGGGTGAATCTGGTTTCCTGGGCTCCCTTATTCCCCACCAGGCTGGAGAAGCTGTCAAGGCCTGTCCTCTTGGTGACATATTTAGGTCTTTTGGTAAATGCACTTTCAAAAAAAAGGGCCAAATCCTGCTTACGTGGCAGCTCAGGGCTCAGCTAAGGATTTCCCCTTGTGAAGTGAGTGAGGATAAAAGATGTGTTGTCAGTTGTCACCAGGTTCCTGTTTCTCTGAGTCAGGTGTCTGACATGACAATTCTGGTTGATGCTTTTGTGGCAGCCGCATTGTCTTGACTTACTCTCTGGCTTCCCCTCAGACCCTGCTCCGACTCCCACCAGCATCCTCCCTCCACCTGCCTGGGCCTCTCCTCGGCAGCCTCACTGGGCCTGCCCTGAATGCCTCGCTGCCACCACTCAGCTCTGGACTCCAGTCCCCGGGAAGCCGAGGAGCCACCCCAGGCTGTCCCCTGGTGCCTCAGATCCCACAAGCTTACGTGTAGATCTAACCAACCCACCTCCCCCAGTGCCAGAGCTTCCTGTCTCTGCAGTGGAATCGCCTTTCTCATTCTCACTATTCTCAAAGCCTCAGTCACTTTTGACCTCTCTCCCTCTTTGCTTCTCTCTGAAACTCTCCCCTCCTTCCCACCCCCAGCCCAGCACTTTTCCAGACCTGTCTCCATGGTCCTCTCTTTTCCCAGCGCCACCTGCTCCTCATGTGCACTGGGGTGGGGGAGAGGGGACCCAGTGAGCCCCTGCCCACTGTCTCTACTCCATCCCGCCCCCAAATCGACCCTCCTCTGGCACTGCTGGCCTGGGTCCTGGGATTCCCCTGCTGGTAGACCAGATGAGTCTGATCAATTCCAGTCCTTCAGGCCTGGCCTTCAGGGCCTCCTATCCTCCAGCCCCTACCTGCCTTCCAGCCATGACCACTGCTTTGCAGTACAAGCCTAAGTCCTGCTGGATGATGTTTGGCCATATTACAGTCCCACTTTGAACTTCCTGCCTCTATGCTCGGCAAAACCTCCTCTCTCTCATCTTTTCCTCTGCCCCCTTCTTCAGTTATGGCCGTCAGGTTCCTGGTGAGGACTTTGTTCCCAGTGACACTTAGCCCATTCTCTCTGAGGGCAGTTTGTGTTGATGTCGCATCCCTCCATGGGAGTAAAGGTTTGTCTTACCATCTGTATGTACCTCGTGTCTCCTAGCACACACTGACTCAGTGTGGACATGAATGAACGCTTAGATCAAATAGCCAATTTATTGTTTAGACTTCTTGACTCTGGGCGGGAATCACTCAGGGGCAGCCAATTGGCTGTAACATCAAAGTGAGCTGGTCTTGGCAAAAAGATGTCCACATACCACTAAAATTTTTCACTGTAACTTTTGTCTCTAATAAAGTAAAATACAGATTGTTCTAATGTTTTAGCAGGGAGAACACTGGAATGAACATGGTCATGTGGGCAGAAGGAGGGCCAGCTTTCCTGCTGTGGTTATTTTTGTTGTCTTGTGGCACACCCTTTCACCTTCTCCCTGGTGCTCTGCGTCCCTTCCCTGCCCTCTGCTGCCCACTGATCAGGAGAATGGGAATGTGACAGTTAAGATCCAGTCTTGGGAGTCCATTTGCTTAGTGAATATCCCCTGGCTGGGCCCTGGGCCCAGTCAGAGTCTCTGATGGAGCTGACTGTGGCTGTGAGGATGTGACCCCAGAGCATCTCTGCCTGGAAACCAGTGGCCTCCTCATTGCCAAGCCCCCATCATTCAGCAGTGTCAGTAGTGATCACCTAAGTATCTAAAACGTTATATGGGAAAGTGGAGTTCCTTATCCCTCTGATGCATTTCTCCCCCAGTCTTCCACGTGAAAATAAATGGTACCACCTCCCTCCTGGTTACTGAAGCAGAGAACCTCAGAGCCATCTTTAGTTCCCCTTTTCCTTCATCTCTCATAGCAAATCTATCAAGAAATTCTGTGGATTCTAATTAGAATCCGCCCAGTTCCTCATCCCCCTTGTCACCAACCAAGGCCGAGACACAGCCTCCCTCTGCTCTGGGAGGCGCTTTCCAGCCTCAGCAGCAGCAGCCTCCTGCCTGCTGCCCTCTCCGCTGGCCTCTGGCGTCTGCAGGTTTGCAGGCCTTCCTCCTGCCTTGTCGCTGCTCTGGAATGCTTTGCCACCTGCAGGTCTCCGTTCAACATCATTTCTGTGGAGGTCTCCCCTGAAAGTCCTGTACAGACCTTCTCCTCTCCCCAGCTTCTCCTCCTGCTTCAGCCTGTTTATTTATTTATGGCACTGATGACGACGCAGTCATCCTGTTAAATTTGTTTACCTTCTGCTTTTTTCTCCTGGAATGTCAGCTTCCCAAGGGTAGACGCTTTCCCTGATCTTCTGTTGCATCTTCATGTTTACCAGTTTAAGTCGTAAGTGCTTATGGAATAATAAAATGAAACTAATTCCCTCTTCAATGCTTTTCCTCTTTTTTTGGCCGGGGCCGGGTTTGAACCCACCAGCTCTGGTGTATGGGGTTGGCACCCTACTCCTGTGAGCCACAGCCGCTGCCCTTTCTCCTCTTTCTTTATTGAAACTTCTCCTCCTTTGGCATTTCTGACACAGTATTGTGCCTGGTACCTGCCTTGCTCTTTCTCCCCCACCATCCTCTGATATTCTGCCTGGCTTTCTTCTCTTTGGTCTCCATCCCAGAAGGTAAGTTTCATGAAGCCAGGGTTCCGCTGTACCCTTAGTGCCCACAGAGCAAGGGCTTGGTAAAAGTTAACTGATGATTTCTTTCCCTTGGTGCTCCATGGCTCAATGATTCATGCGTGTGTCACACCCATTCCTTTATACATCACGACCGACCTCCTGATCATCTGTCCTACACTTTTAATTCCTGCCACATGCTTGCCCCTGGACATCTTGTGGACGCCTCCAAATTGGTATTCAGAGTTGAACTCAGCACCTTCCCTCTTAAATGTTCTTCCTCCTCAGTTCCTTTCTGGGTTCCACAGTCATTTCCGATGACGATACCATTCTGTTCTTAACCACCCAGTCTGGATCCTTTCCCACTTAGTCTGCCACATTGATGGTTTGCCAACCCCAGTTGCTCTCACCTCCCATTTGTCCCCTTTTCTCTGGTCCCACTGCTCAAGCCTCATCGGTTCTCTGCCTCCTGGCCGGAATTCTCAGCCTCCATGGCTTCCAGGCTCCTTGGTGTCCTTCCTCAGTGAAGCTGGTCCACTTCTGGCTCTCACTGCAGACCTCCTCCAGACTTCTTAAAGTAGCCTCCAGCTTGAAAACATCACCTGTGTTCCAGAATGGATATAATTAAAGCTAGGCTGGAAATTTAGAATCCTTCATCATCTGTTCCAAACTACTGTCCCAACTGTACATCCTTCCTTGTTTTAAGCTTTCTCTTCTCCTGCAGTCCTGACTCCTGAGTTCCTGGTGTCCATCCTGCGTTTTTCTTCTCTGGTGCCTATACGCACACAACTCACTGTGTCTCCAGTTCCTGTCGATGATTTAACAATCGATTGCACTTAATACTATTTGACTGGATCCTATTTACCTTATTAAATGATAAACTCTCTGAATGGAGGGTCCATATGTCTAATTCATGTCTTTAATCTCCATAGGTCCATAATGGCACTCTTCCCAGAGGGGATAGTTGGTACATATCTATCAAATATTGAGATGTTCCGTAAATGTGTTTAGGAGCATGGGAGAGTTAGCTTCAAATTCCAGCCATCTTGAGAAAATAATAAACTTCTCTAAATCTTGGCTTCCTGCAAAATTGGAAGAATGATGTTTACCTCATAGAGTTATTGTAAGAATTAAATGTGATGGTGCCCAGAGCACACTTGGTGCCTAGTAACTCCTAATAAGTGTTATTGTAAAATGAATCATCAGACCACTCTGTTCCTTCCTTGATCCTGTGGAAGTATAAAATTCAAAACACCCAGGAGCACGAAAAGCTGCCTTCCTCTCCTGGCCCTTCTTATCCACAGGATTAAAAAGACAAGAGTTGCCCTCCTCCAGTTACACTTGGTTTCTTTCTCATCTTCAAATCTCAGGATGTAGAAGCAGAAAGTGCTGTGATCATGCTGTACGTATGCCCCCCGCCCCCATGCCTTGCGTTTATGGGACTCAGCCGCACGTGGATGAGGCCCCCCCGCACTCCCCACCCCCCACCGCCACTCCTTAGGCTGCTTCCACTTTCACCCTGCAGGACTAAGCACAGTGTCTGGTGCCGTTCAGAGTTCCCTGATTTCCAGACTTAGCACCACTTGTGGTGCCCCTGCCCACTCTGCCGTCATGCTTGACGAGCCAGTGTTGCTGGTGAATTCCTGGGCCAGCTGCTCTCTCTCACTCCACATACTAGCCAAAAGCCTAGATGTTTTCCATGTCTATAGTGCAGGCAGTTCTGGGCCAGACTTGAGTAGACTTAACTCCAAGCCAGCACATGGGATCAGGAAACCTGAGGGTCAGTGCAGCAGTTGGGGGCTCAGGTGCTGTGAAATGTGGCTGTCAAGCCCACTTCTTCAGAAAGCATTGTTTCCTTTAAAAGAGCAAAGGCTCTGAGACAGACTGTCTTATGGTCCATTATTTCGCTTCCAAGAAACAGAGCCCTTCCTTCTGATTCACCTGTGCCAAATATCCACTTGCTCGGCTCCCTGGTGTTGCTGGAAGGGCTTTATTTTGTTTCTGTCCATGAATGTCAACACTTTTGTAATGACCCATGTATTGGTTGTCGGGCTCCTTGAGACACGTACGAAAGTCAAGGAAAAAAGCAGAACATTGAATTTTATGGTGTTCCAACTTACAGAGAGGTCAAGAAGAGTGAGGACCCACAGGAGGCCATTTGGCTCAAACATTAGGTGGCTAAAGGACTGTGTGCAAAAAGTTTTGGTGGCATGGTGACAGTGGAATTGTGTGTCCTTCTATGTCAGCTAGTCAACACGCAGTTATTGAGTACCAGTCATGGGCCAGCCACTGTGCTAGGCCTGGAGGCACAACAGAAAACCAAATAGCTTTAGTGCAAGACACTCAAAAGAGGTGTAGGACGTGGCAGTCACAGCCTTGAGGAGTCTACCATTTGTTGAATAATTAAGGCAAATGCACATGAAAAGTTCAATGCTAATTACGTAGTTCTACAGAATGGATCATTTCAAAATTTATAACAGGCTATGGTATATTCATAGAATTTCAGAGCTTAAAGAAAGTTTCATAACTTTCTTCTTCAATCTGGCCTTCTCCTGTGGGAAAATGAAATTCATGGAGATAAAGACACTTGGCTACAGCCACATAGCTATGCTCCTTTCCACTGTACAAACTTGACTTGTTATAATAACACTTTAGGTCTCAGTCTAATGGGAAGCTTTCATCTGTTTCTTATGAGAGTTATAACTTAACACAACAGGCCACCTCCTATCTTCATGAATGCCGTAACTATAAAAGTCAGTCCTGATTTCTAACTTCCCTAGCAAAAGAAGATAATTTCATGAGACAAACGCACTGGCCTTGGGCTGTTCTGCTCCTCCAGGAAGGTGAACGTTCTGAGACCTTTGGTAGATGGAACAGTAGATGCCATGAGGCGGTCACTGCCATGGTGTTCCTGAACAGACTGGGAACTGCTGTGTGTGGCCACAGACGACTTTAACTTTCTATTAGTTGTGTGACGTAATCACTTCTCAGTCTTCTGGCTAAGATCAAGTGCCTGTCAGTTGTGTGACTTCGCTGAGCAGCAATTCATTTGCGTCTGCTTTGTGAGTTCCAGGTTTCTCATACCCTAAAGGACCCTGAGTAGCATACTGTGGGAACAAACTTAATTCAATTTAGCCCCTGCTTAGGAGAAAAGGCCCTCAGGACAGCATGTATCTGTTCTATTATTACCCAATCGTGCCTGTCCACAATGGACGTCTATGATTCATCGCTTGCTGAGGAACCACTTATATGGAATGTTGCCAAAGAGCTTCTGAAGTCCAAACAAAATGGTTTGCTCCTTGGTGTGGGGGTCAGAACAGAATGGCTCGTTTTCAAGTTGCATAGGGCCACACACTAAGCCGTTGGATAGAAAAGTCCAAGGGGACTTGGAAGCTAACCCTAGGCCTGGGAGTGGAACCCCAACCTTAGAACCCTGGCTCTGCCAACGTTTTCAGAGAAGGGCTCCCGGAGGCCCTGCTGGGGAAGCAGCCTGCAGGTGCCTTAATAGGCTTGTGTAATGTTTTTGAGATCTAGGATATCTTTCCACACCTGTCTTCAGATGCCTTTTGTCAACTTCATTCTGGAATACTGGTCTCAAATGTTATTCCGTAGAATGTTAAGGGTACAAGTTTGGAAATGCTGCCTTAGACAAAATTAAACATATATGTCTTGACTTGAGGGCTCTGTGAGTCTTTAATCTTGTTCATTGTGATTATGAATCTTCAGCACAATGTTGCTTTCAAATGTACTTGACAGGGAGGCCTCCCTGCACCTTGCAGTGATTCAACTGTTAGCAATCAAGAAATTATTAGTGGATATTATGAAATTCTAGCATGAACCCCCCCCGCCCGGAAGCCTAATCGGGTCTTAACTGGGTTTCATTCAAAATATCTCTGAAGTTCCAGGAATTTTTGATGGACACCTCCAAGGGGAGGGCAGGTTCCACTTTTGATTTTCTTTGTCTTTCTGGATTTTGAGTCTAGCAGTGGGTCTCAAATCCTAGAATGGTTCTCAAAGGAATCAAGTCTTCCTGAGGGCTTTAGACCACAGCCCGGGAGTAGCTGACTGGCTGTATCAGAGCCACATACCATTTGCACTGTTGTTTTGTGCTTGGGAACACAGACTCTGGAGCTGTTGGCTTGGGCCAGTTGCTTAATCTCTCTATGTCTCAATTTCCTCTTCTGTAAAATGAGGATAAAAACAGTATGTTTGTCACATGGCTAAGGAGGGTTAGATGAATTAATACAAGCGAAAGCATGTAGAACAGTGCCGGTCACATAGTGACCATGAGCCATTACTGGAATGTTGGACCCCCAAAGTGGAGATGGTGGGTAGGTTTCTCAATATTTGTTCAAGCCAGTGGCTCTTGACTGCTGGGATTCAGTTAAAGTGAGAATTAGCAACAACATTTCCTCCCCGCTGCAATCTTGCCCCTCAGTCCTTACCGCGTCCTATCAGTATCACCTGTAGGCAATGCCCCCAACATACACTATCTTCAAAGGTAAACCTTTGTTTCCATCTGGTGAGATTGACAATATGAACACTGACTTCTGTGACCATTTACAGAGCTATACCTTTGCATTTTTGAAATGTTCGAGATACACATGTCTGCACAGGAGCCAAACATTTCTATAAGGCTCAACACGTTTTCTATGGCCCTCAGCACTCGCTTATTCACTTTAATAGTTGTGGGAGCTGATACCGAAATCCATGTTGCTTCCACCTGGTGCGCCATAAGCAGCCCGACTCAGAATGGGGGAGAAACTAGGGTTTCCGGTCCCTTCTTGGCTATACCAGGTCATCTGAAGTTTAGAGGATACCTATGAGGTCAGAGATGAAAAACAGACTCTGCTTACTCCTGTTGTGTTTGGCTGAAGTTTAGCTTATATTTTTGTCAGATAATACCATCTAATGGTGGTCTCAGTCGAGATAACCGGATTTGTTTTAACTGAATTAAACCAACTCCATAAATCTGACATTTTAATGAGCTCTCTCATCTCCCCCAAGCACATGTGAATGAATTACCACACTGCATTATCTCCTTTATGGATGGAAAATGAGACAATGACAAAAGGGGGAGGGAATCCAGCCACAAACAGTCATTAGAGAACATCGTAATGTTCATAAATTCATAATCTGCACAGCTCTTTGACTGGCTTTGCACCGAACATTTGATTCTTTTCTTTTCTCTGTGGTCTTTCTAGGTGATGTGTGAGTTACACGTATAACTGAAATGAAATACCTGAGTACGTTAATAGTTTAAATGATTTTTATTAGTTCAAAAGTTTAGATCTTACAGGTGAGCTCGGCTGACTTCTAGACCAGCGGTGCCATTGATGTAGGTGTGTTTGAAGAAATCACAGGATAGCTAAAATGTCAAGAGTGAGTTAGCAGAAACTAGATAAATAACGTAGTAATATTGGTTATCTTCTAAAGATCCAAAACTTGGGTTGGGTAGTTATTATTATAAGATGAGAAAACTAATTTTTATATATATATATATACAGTTTGATAGGAAAATAGTCCTTAGATTATAAAAGATGGAAGGAAGGTGTGATTAAGGGATTTCTCTCGGGGATCTAAGATTTGTTTATTCAGGTATCCTAGGGTAGAGGGAGTGTGTACCAACAAAGTAGAAATTTACAAAGAGGCTATTGGCTGGGCACGGAGGCTCATGTCTATAATCCTAGCACTCTGAGAGGCCAAGGAGGGTGGATCGCTTGAGCCTAGGATTTGGAGAGCAGCCTAAGCAACAATGAGACCCTGTCGCTACTAAAAATAGAAAAACTAGCTGGGTGTTGTGGTGGGTTCCTATAGTGTCAGCTACTGGGGAGACTGAGGCAAGAGGATTGCTGGAGCCCAAGAGTTTAAGGTTGCCATGAGCTGTGACACCACGGTTCTCTACCGAGGGCGACAAAGTAACACTTTCTCTCTCAAAAAAAAAAAAAAAAAAAAAGTTATTCATTCTCAGTACACAGACCTATATGCAGAGTCATTAATAGATTAACAAATTTATAATACATAAATGAATAAATAAAGCAATGTATAAGTGCTCTACAAATAAAAATATATTAATTATTCTACAAGGTGATATTGTTCATCAAAATTTCTGCTAAATCTATTTGTTAACCCCCCGGTCAAAGCAGTTTAAAGACAGATGGTGCACCTTAACAGGCCAGAGTTACATTTCGATGAAAAGTGGAAACAGGTAAATTCCACTTCTCGGTTTAAATCTTAGAGACGTTCTTGAACTTGTTCATCTAATGTCAGCACACAAGGATGTGTGCCGCTGTGGTGTGACCTGTAATATTTAAAAGTTTACAATTAAAAAATGCCCCCCCAGTAGGAGACAGGGATAAACAAATGGTAACATAATCTTATAATGGAATATAACCAATAATTAAACTAGATCTACATTTACCAATCTTGAAAAATAGGAAGTGACAAAAACCATCTGCAGATTGATACTCTGTAGTATGATAAGATACTTGGACGCTGCCCCCAGCCTGGGCCCGTCTGGACGCTGGCTCCACCGCCAGTGTGAGGGAACGGACGCCGTGAGAGCCCATTAACCTAAATGGAGCAGTGATTAGCATTTTGCCGTATTTCATCAATTTTGGGTGACATTATAAAAATTGTCTAAAGGTGTGCAAAACCATACTGTTTGTATAGAAATACATGTGTGACAAGTATAAAAGCATAGGGAGAAAATGAGAACGTCAACTCAGGAAAGCAGTTGCCTTTGTGAGGCAAGGCCAGTGGGTTGGAGGAAGGGTGTAAAAAGGATTTCAATGGTACCTGCAATGTTTTCTTCTTAAATAGCAAATACACTAATCATATGTTAAATATTTTCAATCCTAGGGGGTAGGAAAGGAATGTTTGTATATTATTCTCTGTATTTCTCAATGTACTTAAAATATTTCACATTTTTTTCAATAGGCACAATCTCTTTCAGGCTCACTGCACTTGCCCCATCTGTAAAGGATAAGGGAATAGAAAGTCATATTCCACGTTGACTGTTCCGAAAAGGATACCTGGCCAAACTCCAGAGGCACTCCAACATGTTCTTTAATCTAGACAGAAGAGACAAGCTGTGTTATTGTCACAGTGAGAGAAGTTTGCAATCCGAAGGGATTACCAGTTAATAGTTAATACTCCTCCAGAGTATTACTTTGGGGAATTCAAGTAATGCACTGTTGTTTGTAAACAAACTCGGGTCTGACCTTTTGTCCAAGTTTATGTGTGCTTGGGTGAGCCCAGCCCGGCTTTCCTGGCCCTCCTTGTCCCAGCTTCTCCCAGCTGGCTCTTCAGCATGTTCCATTTGCTGATGTGGTTCAGCTGATTCCAGGCAGGAGGCCCTAACCAGCTTCTCTGCCTGTCCGGCTTCCTCTGTCTCATCCCGCTTGGTAAGGAGCCAGTTTCCCTGGACGATTACCACATGGTGAGTCCTCCATGTGGGCCCCCGGAGAGTCTGAGTCCTTGGGTACTGCCCTCACCTGACTGGCCCCTGGGCCCATATGGAAGCTGGCTCTGGCCCCTAACCTGTAAGCCCCTCTCCTGCAAACAATCCAGGTCCTTGTGCTTCACAAGAGCCAGAGACTGCAGCATTTGGGGAACGATACATTTGTCTTGACCCATCACTTTCCTGTGCTCAGCCAGATCTAGTGTTAGAGGCGCCCTTCAACCCGGTCTTCTCCTCTGCAGTCTCATCACAACTGCAATTAAGTCATTTCCTACTAGTTTGCTTCCTCTGCGTGAATGCAGGCTCTGTGAGGGCCAGAACCCCCATGCCTGCCGGGGGAGCAGCGCCCTCACCGCATGCTCAGTCTATACTCTGATATTTGCTGTCTCGGGCAGCGTGCTTATTCTCCCGTCACTGCAGAAGTCAAACGGGACTTGAGTATTACAATTTTAATACAGCTTTCTCCTTAAGATGTGTATTTTTTGGTACCTTTTCTCTCTGCGTCTATGTATTACATGTGAATGAGTGAACATCAAACTATACACAGAAAACCGTACATATATTTTTTAAGAAGAAAAAGTAGAATGTGTTAAATTTTAGTTTTTACATGTCCCTTTTTCTGAAAAATTTCAAACACAGATGATACATGATTGTAAAGAACATCTGAATTTAACAGTGATTAGCACTTTGCCATGTTTTTTCCTGAAGTGTTCAAAGCAAATCCTCAACATCATGACACTTTACCCCACATACTTGACTATGCAGGTCCAAGAAGGGAAAAAATGTTCATGTTCCTATTTTCAATTTTGTTAGATGCATGAGCTCGTCTAACAAAATAAGCCCTGCGTCTCATATCCAATCCATTTTCAGTTGCCTTTTACAATTAGAAGACATATCTTTTCATGGGTGATTAGATTCAGGATCAGCTTCCTGCGGGAATACTGCACAGGTGGTCCCGCGTCCTCCAGTGGTGGCACCTGCCCAGCCACCTGCTAGCTGCTGTCCCACTGCCAGCATTGTCGAGATTCACCAGTGTGCTCAGGGTCACAGCCCCGTCCTTCCAGTGTAAATTTGTTCTTTTCTCCTCACAACAAACCTCCAACCAGTGGCTTGGCACCCTGTAAATATCTAGTTCCCACTGCCTTGTCTTCTAGGATTTCACATCTGTCGATGACCATAGCCTGAACCAATTATTTCATGAGAAATTATCAAATAGATGTTTTCAAATTTTATCATGCCTTCAACACGCATCAGCTGAAAGCATTCTGTAATGAGGCCCATTCTGCCATCAATTACAGCTGTCCGGATACTTTGAAATGTAGTTTGTATAGAAAAGGCTTAATAAATGCCTAATTCTTCTCCATTAATTAGAAATAGAGTTTATGTACTAGCTATTTCCAATGGACAGAATTTTCGGGGAGGACTTTTTTTTCTCATCATAAATGCCTGGATTTTTCTGTACTTAATATGATTTTAATTACAGTCTTCTGATTTTCAAATTGACTGTAGAGTCAGGGGTCCTCAAACTTTTGAAACACGGGGCCCGTTCACTGTCCCTGAGACTGTTGGAAGGCCAGACTGCGGGCCCCGGGACAAGTCAGCTGCTAAGCAGGACAGGCAGATGCGGCAAAAACACCCGGCGGGCCAAATAAATGGCCTAGGTGGGCCACATGTGGCCCACTGGCAGTAGTTTGAGAACATCTGCTAGGTATTTAACCCCATTCATCTTTAAAACATTTTATTATGTTCTGGCACACAAAAAGTCTCAGGGTCTTATTGTGTTTTCTTCCTTTCTTTTTCTCTATAAACTTAGAATTTGTCACTCCTCCGAGGGATCCCAGTGTCCCCCTCCAGGGGGTGGAGATGATATTTAGAAACCAAACTGCCTGCTGCCAAGTGGTATTTGTTATTGAACTTTTCAGTGGTCAGAGGTAGAAAAGAAACTTAAAAAAATTTCAGTTTATACTGATATTTCCAACTAAAATCTGATTATAGAATTATTACCCTTGATTGTATTCTTGTATCTATTTTTTAACCCGGAAAATGTTGGTTTCACATATCAACGTAATAGCTTGATTATTTTAAACTATATAAAATAGTTTAAAAATAACAGTGCAAATATTACAACTACTAATGAAACTACTGAATGCTGTTGAAATTTACTTGCATAGCCTACAAAAAAATACATGAAATTACTGTGCTCTAAAGTTACTTGAATTTACTGACCATAGCCCATAAAAAATACATGAAATTACTGTGCTCTAAAATTACTTGAAGTTTTTCCTTTCTTTGTGAAATCATGTTACTAATATGATATGTAATGAATTTCATTTATTTCAGTTTGCTTTAAATTTATAGAAATGACTTTCTTCATTTTGTTTTAATTTTCCTTTTTTGAATAGATTTCTTTCTAACTATATGTGATGTATATTCTGGTCAAACTATAACAAGTTATCTTTTAGAGAAATATGAACCCTGTCCCAGACCCCTTCTCTCCCCGGTGTGCAGCTAGAAATAAGCTACTGCTACAAGCTACAAGCTGGGCTAGTCTGTAGCCTAAACACGAAGCAGGCTGTGTCACTGAGTCTGTGCGCATGTTCTTCGATGCTCTCACAGTGACTAATTCCTACTGGCACATTTCTCCGAATACATCCCTTTCATAATCAACAGATGACGATATACATATATGATATGTTTTTAAAATGTAAACTGAAAAGTTAAATCAAAAACTAATAAAAATGGTTATGCATGGGAGAGGTGGAAAGAGACACTTTGCTTTTTAGAAAAATTCTAGTACCGTATCCTGATGATCACTGTAAGTAGAGCACTGCCTTAATATTCTTTGATAGTTGCATAGATTCTTCTCTGTGTAGCCACTATCATCTTTTTTTAAAAACCAATATCCTGTTGATGGATATTTGGGTTGATTCCAATCCTTTGCTATTATAAATAATGTCATAATAAGTAACTTGGTATTATGTTTTTTTCCCCTTTGGGATAGACTTGTATGAGTGGGATGACTGAATCAAGGGATACGTTCATGTAATTTTTCTATATATTGCTAAATATAATTGTAATATATTTCATAATTACGCTTTCCCACCAACAATGTGTAAGAGTGACTGTTTCTCAACAACGTGGTGAACAAAGCAACTTGTAGATTTTACATTTTTGTAAGTCTGTTGGCAGAGAAATAATATCTCGTATTTAATTTTTATTGGTGTGAGTGAGGTTGAAGTTTTTGTATATGTTAAAGGCCGCTACTTTTATTTTTCTATGAACTGTTTAGAACTTTTCTGAGTTTCCTGTCAGGCAGTCAGCGTTCTCGGTCTTTTAAAAGCTCTTTATGGACAGTGGAGAGTAGCCCCCAAATAGACACGGCAAGGATTTTCCTCCATTCGCCTTTGTCTTTGCTTTCAGAGCTTTTTGCCATGTGAAAGCTTTTTTATTTTATTGTGTCTGGATTGAGTCCTTGATAGGAAAATTTCCCCACTCTCGGGTTTTAAATTCACCCGCTTCTTTTAATACTAAAAGAGGCTCATTTTGTACATTTAGAGATCTGATTCCCTTGGAATTTATACTGGTATATGGTGTGGAATGTGGATCCAATTTTATCTTTGTTAAAATGTCTATTCATTTTAAAGTTAAACATTTTAATGAAAATGAATATGTTAAGGACGGGTGTGGTGGCTCAGGCCTGTAATCCCAGCACTCTGGGAGGCTGAGGGGGGAGATTGCTTGAGCTCAGGAGCTCCAGACCAGCCTGAGCAAGAGTGAGACCACATCTCTACTAAAAATAGAAAAATGAGCTAGGCATTGTGGCGGGTACCTGTAGTCCTAGGTACTGGGGAGGCTGAGGCAGGAGGATCACTTGAGCCCAGGAGTTGGAGGTTGCCGTGAGCTAGGCTGGCTCCATCACACTTTAGCCTGAAGTAACAGGGGAGAGTCTGTCTCAAAAAACAAAACAAAACAATATTTTAAAATCCATCTTTTCCCTACTGATTTGAAATGCTCCCTGTATCATTTATTACACTGCCCTATTAATTTGGCACAGTTTTTAATGCTTTCTTGCAATCGCTCCAGGGTCTTTCTCTCTTTTCAAGCACAGCCTATTGTCCATGTGGCTGAGCTGCCGAGGCTTTATAGTATGTGGACATGTCTGATAGAGGATGGACGCTCCTCTGGACGCTCCCCAACAATCACTCATCCTTTTCAAGGATCTCCTGACTACTTTTGCTTATTTACTTTTCTTCTTTATATGAAGTTTGGAATTTTTCTAGTTCCAGAAAAGAAAAATCTGATGTTTTATATATATGTATTTTTTTTTAAACTGGGACTGAGTTACATTTATGAAATAAAACTAACATCTTTATCATATCGAGTCTTCCTATCTAGAACACAACATATATTTCCTCATGTGCTGGTTTACTTTATATATAACTTTAAAAAAAAAATAGGAACCATGTTTTGCAGTTTATTTTTTCGTTCTGAAAATGTCTTAGAGATTTTCTACCTCAATACATGTAGGTTTACCTCATTTTATTTATTTATTTATTTTTGAGACAGAGTCTCACTATGTCACCCTCAGTAGAGTGCTGTGATGTCACAGCTCACAGCAACCTCCAACTCTTGGGCTTAAGAGATTCTCTTGCCTCAGCCTCACAAGTAGGTGGAACTATAGGTGCCCACCACAACACCCGGCTATTTTTTGTTGCAGTTGGCATTGTTGCTTTTAGCTGGCCTGGGCTGGGTTCGAACCTGCCAACTTCGGTGTATGTGGCCGGCACCATAACCACTGTGCTACAGGTGCCAACCCGGTTTACCTCAGTTTAGAAAAGCTATGAAGCATTCAGCTGTGTGAACGTACCTCAGTTTACTCAGTCTTCTTCTGATGGACATTAGTTTCCTATTGTAAATATCTATGATGAAAATTCCTAGACATGTGCGAATATTCCTAAAAGAAGAATATGGGGGCCAGAGGATGTACACACATTTAAAGTTTTGATATACAGCACCAAGCTTCCTTCAAAGAATTGTAACATTGTAACGTGTTGTATGTAACAATTGTAACATTGTCTGTTTGCTCACACACAGACCAATACTGTGTAGGACCCATATTTATAGACTGATAATGTAGTCACATGGCAGCAGCCCACTTTGGCCTGTATCTCTGTCCCCACTGAGTCTCCGTGATGCTGGCCTGTATCTCTGTCCCCACTGAGTCTTCTCCGTGATGCTGGCCTGTATCTCCGTCCCCACTGAGTCTTCTCCGTGATGCTGGCCTGTATCTCTGTCCCCACTGAGTCTTCTCCGTGATGCTGGCCTGTATCTCTGTCCCCACTGAGTCTTCTCCGTGATGCTGGCCTGTATCTCTGTCCCCACTGAGCCCCCGTGATGCTGGCCTGTATCTCTGTCCCCACTGAGCCCCCGTGATGCTGGCCTGTATCTCTGTCCCCACTGAGTCTTCTCTGTGATCCTGTAGGGTGGGATGGCTGAACAGAGGGACAGCTGGACTGTTCTGCCCAGGGATGTGCCTCATGGTCTTGAATGGATTTGCCATAACAGTCTTGTTTTGGCTCAGTGGGACGAGGGGGTTTATCTGGAGCCAAGACCCTATCTTAGTTTGGGTTCCCCCAGAAACAGACCCTGAAGGTTTGAGGGCAAGTAATTTGGGAGGAAAATGATAGGAAACAGCAACAGGGAACTGGAGGAAGGGTTGGGAAAGGGAAGGCGGCTTGTAAAGGGTGTGTTGTCAAGTGTGTGTAAAGGGTGTGTTGTCAAGTGATCAGTGTGGGCAGCCAGAGCTCAGTGCTCCTGGGGAGCTCTGGGAGCCAGAGCAGAACGTGCCTCCAAGCCACCCCCGAGAGTAAAGAGGTTAGAGTATTTATCTACCAACCACACATCTGCCACTGGGCCGAGGGTTACTCGGGGTCACTGACGCACGCTCTTCTGGCCTGGGCTATAAGTAGGAAGCTCCCTCCCTTGCGAGGAAGAAAGCCCTACGATGGGGTGACAAATGTTGGCAGTTGGGTGAATGATGACCGAATGTGGGTGAGCCACCCACAGGAAAATGGAATAAAGAACCATCTGAAAAGAACAGAAAGTCACTAATCTGTGGTTTCTGCTATCTTCTCTGGGATATGAAGAGTTAATTCATTTATAAGAAACCTCCACTGTCAGACCAGTTTTCCTAAGAAAACTGGACATATAGAACCTGCTCTAATTACTGAGAGTTTGTTGGTGGTTTTTATTGTTAGATTTTTCTCCTAGTTTATGTTTCAGAAGTGAATAATGTCCATGAATGAAAGTTGCTAACATTCCACACTGAGACAGAAACGCCACACAGGCAAATCCCACCTGCCCTGGGCTGTTACTTCAAGCTTCATTTCCCAGTGACTTCCTCCCCCTCAGCCCTTTGTAGCTCAAACAGTCCTAGGACTCCTTTCTGGGAGTGATCTGTCATTTATTTCTGCAGTCTTGGGGGGTTTTGTTCCCCACATACTCGGCTGATGTGTATGGTTTTATGGGTAAGATCTGAGCAAACTGAGTCTCCCTGGATTCTATGCTTTCCAAGGTCAGTGGTGCAGAGTAAGACATAACAGTCTAGGACATCACCCAGCTGGGGTAACATGCTGGAGCTGTCACTGAGTCAGCTCTTCCGAAAAGGGACAGAAGCTGCACACACACAGATTGTTTTTTGTTTTTTTTTTAACAGAAAAAAGATTTTTTAAAAAAGTGGACAGAACCTATAATCTGGGCTAAAAAGGGGTGTATAATTCATTATTCTAATCACTGGAATCATTTGTGTTTCTCAGATAGGAAATTAGGCTTAAAGGGAGGGTCTGAGGATGTGGGAAGTTAAAGGAAATAAAATGGTCAGACCCGGTATCTAAGGACTATTTTGTGTGTAAGATTGGTTCTGACTGGTTCTGATTGGTTCTGATTGGTACAGGTTCACACATCTTGGCTTACCTGAGAAATGCAGAGAACTGGAGGGGATGGAAGATGGGCCTGGTGGCTGCTAAGTCCCCTTGGTCCTTTAGGGATAGAGGGAGGTCATTTTAGGATCAGAAATACGTGCTTTGGAAGTGTCTCTATTTTTAGAGTTTGGATTTGCCATAATTATTTCTTATGTTCTTCTTTATTTAAAGTTTTTTTTAAAAGTCAGCGATAAACCACACTAAAGTCAAAGGCAACACAAGGATGTATATTTACAAGTATAAAAGAAAATATCAAATCCATTTCAACTGGGTCAAGGGTAACTATAGAAAGGGGTAGGGGTGGGGAGTCACAGCTTCAGTGGGAATCCACGTGAGGAAAACTGGAGGGGACTCCCATTCTGGAGAGACTTCCCAGGGACTTTATTTTTGCTAAAATCTTGGAAGATCTGTGTTTTACTCATAAGGGAGGCTGTTTCCTGTTATGATGCACTTGGCTTTACTTAGCTTATATAATTGTAAAATTATGTTTATAACTGTTTAGTGCAATTAGAAAAGTTAGATGATGCATTTGACTTCATATTATCAAATTATTTCATAGGTTATTGTTTGTATTAATCCGAGTGCTGATTTATTAAGTTTGCTAAAGAATGTGGAAGGTAGTTGTTTTTAAGTGGTTTGCTACCTAAAAAACCTTAGCAGTAGATTTCAACTTGTTTGCACTGTATTTCTTTTTCCTGGAAGGTCTGACGTGGCTTACTAACAGGAATTCTGGTTTGTGTAATTACTTGTCAGACAATGAAACAGGCAGAGGCATACATCCCATACCCTTTTATTTGTGGTTTTATGGGAAAGGATCTTAGTAATAATATTACTAATGGACTAAAATCATTAGTGTTCTACTTTTGAAAAAAAATTCATAATCTAAAACCTGCAATGTCCCACTTTGATGTAAAATGTGACCTACTATATTATAATATGCCAAATGGCTTACCTTAGTCACTCTCTTGAGAAAGACACTGCTATGACACTTTATAGGAGTGATTTACAATGTGGATTACTCTTTTCAACAAGGACCTGGAGTGACTGCTTTTTTTCTGCAGAAGTTTTTGACAAGACTTAAATAATAAAAAATAAGAAATGTTTATATGTTTTTTGCCAAGGTAGCAGTGGGGTGGGAAGAGAAAGAGGACAGGACCATTGGAAGGTGAGGACAGCGCTCTGCACGTGGGTCTCATCTCCTGAGTTTCTCTGAATTCCCAAAGGACAGGGCTTGTATGAGACCCAGGTTTGGTGTCTCTCATGGTCTTTGAGGTCTCCCTCCAGGAACATGAGATTGGAAAGCAAAGTCAGGCAAGTAACAAATGAGCAAGTGAAGAATTCTGAAAGTTTT
This sequence comes from Galago senegalensis, assembly GCA_963575145.1. Classification (NCBI taxonomy): domain Eukaryota; kingdom Metazoa; phylum Chordata; class Mammalia; order Primates; family Galagidae; genus Galago; species Galago senegalensis. The sequence goes on from CAUYTI010051394.1 coordinate 38,001, forward strand.
ATAGGCTACTTTTCAAAGAAATGTAGCTATGATATTGTCAAGTACTTAGAGTGAACTGAATTAACTGCCAAGAAGTATTATCAAGTTTTAGTTATTGACAATGACACAAATTTTTGTTGGAATGTTAGACTTTTTTTGATCTTTGGGTATATGCAAAATGTTTAGTTTTCTGATAATTGGTTGGCTTGGGGTGCATGTCACAGGAAGGGAGGAACAGAGGGGTTTTGTTTAGAATCGGGGTGTTGTGGTTGTTTTTCTCCCAAGGTGAAATGTCTTTCAGAGCATATAGAACGGTTAGGGGGAAAATCTTAAATGCACCGCAGTGCTCATGTAAGCAGTCCCTGGGCAGCTACACTGAATGTAAAACTAAGAAATCTCCCGTTAACCAGCCATGAATCTAAGTGCTGATAGTTGACTGACATTTATACAAAGGCCAGAGAGCCAAAGAAAAGCAAATCACATTTTAAAGCCGTGAAAAGAATGGTACGGTTAAAATATAAATGTCTTTCTTGAAAATTGGTCATTACTAGAGGGAAAAATCCGAATCAGATTGCTGAGAGATGGATAGTTGAGCCTCTGAGACTTGTACGGATCTGAAGCTGCACAGGGTGGACGGAGGTGGCCCTGAGGGTCTCCTGGGCCCCCCAGAGCTGGAGGATGAGATCTCCCAGAGCCAGACTGCATCAGAGGAGCAAATCTACCCCAGGGAAGACAAATGTTTTGTAGTAAGCGTGAGCAATTGGCTGAAGGGAACAATTACTTTTATCTTTGCTACCGAGCCTCTGGATTCTGCCAAGTGTATTTATGCTTCTTGGCAAGGCTGGATCTTAATTTCTTGGCAAAACATGTGCACAGACATCCTTTTTACAAAATCTAGTAAAAGATCCTACTCTGTAAACACTCATTCTACAGGGTTTAAAGGCTACAGTGGGGATTAAATCACATATGCCTCCTTAAATCTTCAGAGAGGAAAGAATTCTTCAAAAAGAGCACTTTAAGGCAGTTAACAGGAAGAAGTCTCTTTCAGTCTGGCCCTGCTCCTTTGAAGAGTCCCCTGATCCTGACAGACAGGCTGAATGCTCCATGCCCCTTAAAAATCCAGCAACACCAGCCAGCCCGCCCTCTGGCTGTGCACAAAGTCTGGGGGTTGAGGGGCTCCTCTTATCTCTATTTCTGGCTGGTGTGACTGTGAGGGTGTAATTTCAGCCCTTGGAAGTCACTGACAACACTGGGGCGAGTGATTAGTGAGGTCATTAAGTGTCACTCAGGGCAGATTTCCCTATTACAGTGAGGCCAAGGATGTGGGCGTAAGTGAGCTGCTGGCACACAGCGTTAAACAAATCCGACAGAAATAAAACTTGGAGTTCCTGAAACTGATGACCCTCTCCTGTGAGAAAGTATTCTGACGTGGAAAAATGCTGTGTATAGTGACACAGATTGCTCCCGGCTGCGGCCACACTGCTCACGAGGAGAGGGGGATATGGTGCTGGCTCTATGCAGGCTTGGGATCAGGGCCCTGAAGAGCAAATGGTTTTTTATTTGTGTTTTTTAAGTTTCAGATTAATATGAGGGTACAAATGTTTAGGTTACATTGTTTTCACATCTAAGGTAAAGTTCAAGTTGTAGTTGAGCCCTTCACGGGGGTGGTGGTGGTGGTGTGTGGGGGTGTGGGGTGGTGGTGGTGGGGTGTGGGGGGGTGGGGTGGAGTTTGATAGGAAGAGCGTCTTGTAGGGAATGTGTGTAGCAGCCTGTGTAGGTG
>CAUYTI010051396.1:0-23026 GCA_963575145.1 Galago senegalensis
ATTGCTGTTGTTGTTTAAAAGGTCATGAAATTTTTCACAAGAATTTGTTAAATTATATTTCACACATAAAATGGCTTTCAAAGTCTCAACACTTAATTGTGATTTTTCTGATGTCCACACTTTATTTACCGTAGAAAAAAATATGTTCAGTCGCAGCATTAGTTCCTGGTAAGGACAGCACGTATCCCACAATTTTTAGTGCATTATTGTATGGAACATGGTTTGTTTCAAAATGATGAAATATTTCTAACCATTTTTTCTCTATTGTGATTTTTGCTGATGCCCAAGATTTAACCTTTTCCTTATCAATAAATTTTTTAAGAATGATACCTCGTAAGTCATAAGTGTCGCTTTCAAGGCAGGCGCTAGACTTTTTGCCGCCACTATAAAATATAAATAATATGAGTACTGTCTGCTAAATTCATGAAATAAATAAATTACTTATCTAAATTATCTGAATAGCTGATTTGTTAACATCACTTGTTTTTTTGGGTTTTTTTTTTTTTTTTTGAGACAGAGCCTTAAGCTATCCCCCTGGGTAGAGTGCCATGGCTTCACAGCTCACAGCAACCTCCAACTCCTGGGCTCAAGTGAGTCTCCTGCCTCTGCCTCCCAAGTAGCTGGGACCACAGGTGCCCGCCACGCCACACAACGCCCGGCCATTTTTTGGTTGCAGCCGTCATTGTTGTTTGGCGGGTCCGGGCTGGATTCAAACCCGCCACCTTAGGTGTATGTGGCTGGCGCCTTAGCCACTTGAGCCACAGGCGCAGAGCCGACATCACTTGTTTAACTAGCACTAGCACGCAGTGGTAAGCAGGCCACTCCCTGTGTTAGGGGAGGAGTTGTAACTTTAAGGGCAGGAAGGGGCTTTTGGGGGGGAGGGGCTTTCTGAGGCAATTATCTAACATAACGTGCATTCTTTCCAAAAATCGGGACTTTTTAAAAATGCTGCAGGACATGGGACACATTGTTAAAAATTAGGACTGTCCCACCAAAAGCGAGACGTCTGGTCACCTTATTCATAAGTCATATTGGGCTATAATATTTCTTTTTTTTTAACTTTTTTTTTTAGAGACAGAGTCTCACTTTTTCACCCTTGGTAGAGTGCTGTGGCATCAGAGGTCACAGCAACCTCCAACTCCTGGACTTAGATGATTCTCTTGCCTCAGCCTCCCAAGTAGCAGGGACTACAGGCACCTGCCACAAAGCCTGGCTATTTATTTGTTGCAGTCCAGTCGGGGCTGGGTTTGAACCCACCACCCTCAGTATATGAGGCTGGCACCCTACTCACTGAGCCACAGGAGCCGCCCCGGGCTATAATATTTCATTCACATAATTTCCTTTTTAAGCTTCTGAATTAAGATGATTCTAGACCAGTGGCTAATAGCTGGGACTGATTATTGTCTCCCAGAGACCATTTTATAATACTTGAAGATATTTTTTACTGTCACATCTAGTAGGCAGGTGTCACAGCTAGTAGGCAGGTGCCAGAGGCATCTAATGAAGTCAGGGATGCTGCTAATTATCCCATTTGTGTAGGACAGCATAAAACAACAGAGAATTATTCAGAAAAAAATTTTAGTGAGAAAAACAGTAGTAGCTTCATAAAATTGCATAATATATTTAAAATTGGAATTATGGGCTCGGCGCCTATAGCTCAACCGGCTAAGGCGCCAGCCACATACACCTAAGGTGGAGGGTTCAAATCCCCAGCCCGGACCCGCCAAACAACAATGACGGCTGCAACCAAAAAATAGCAGGGCGTTGTGGCAGGTGCCTGTGGTCCCAGCTACTTGGGAGGCAGAGGCAGGAGACTTGCTTGAGCCCAGGAGTTGGAGGTTGCTGTGAGTTGTAATGCCACAGCACTCTACCCAGGGGGATAGCTTGAGGCTCTGTCTCAAAAAAAAAAAAAAAAAGAGAGAACTGACAACTTCAACCCTGCTCTCTTGGAACCCTTGAGTTGCCATCTAAGAAATCCAATTATCCTGAGGCCACCATGTTGGAAAGAAGCTCAAGCTGGCTGTTCTAACTTCCAGCCATCACAGTCATCTCACCCGAGGGCCTCAGACATTTCCAAGTAAAGACAAGCTATATGCCCACTGTGTTTTGTCTGATTTCCTGACCCATAGAATCGTGGCTCCATTGTTTTGATTATGCAGCAATAGGTAACTAGAACAGAAAATAAGGAAAGTGAAGAGAGAGTGTTGAGAGAAGTTACCCTAGACTGTGACATTGTGGAAGGCCTCTCTGTGCAGGTGACATTTACAGCAGAGTGAAAGACAGGGCTGTCCAACCTTTTTTTTTCTTTTTTGCACATTGGGAAAAGAAGAATTGTCTTGGGCTGCATATTAAATACACAAACACTAGTGAAAGTTGATTAGCAAAAAAAAAAAAAGTCTGTGAAAACTTTTTTTTTTTTTTGAGACAGAGTCTTAGTATGTCGCCCTCAGTAGAGAGCTGTGGCATCACAGCTCACAGCAATCTCAAACTCTTAGGCTTAAGCAATTCTCTTGCCTCAGCCTCCCAAGTAGCTGGGACTCCAGGCACCCACCACAACGCCTGGTTATTTTTTTGTTGTAGTTGTCATTGTTATTTAGCTGGTCTGGGCTGGGTTCTAACCCACCAGCCTGGGTATATGTGGCTGGCGCCCTACCCAATGAGCTACAGGTGCCACCTGTCTGTGCATACTTTTTATTTTATCTGACACCACAGAGAAGCACAACAGTCCTCACAAAATCAGCATATGGTCCACGGGATACAGGTTGGATACCCCTGGAACAAGGAGTTGATGACGTGAAGATCAAAGATAAGAGCACTCCAGAGGGCACAGCTGATAGAATGGTCTAGAAGGAACCCCAGTGATGGGCAGGGGAGGCCAGGATATGGGGTATGATGTTAGAAGCAGGCAGGGGCCAGACCACAAAAGACTCAACAAAGTCAGGGGAAAGAGTTTGAATTTTGTTTTAATGTGAGAACCATAACAGGGCTCCAAGCAGGGGATAAAGTGACATTCAAACCTTTTTGAACAAATACCACTTTGAAGGCTGTGGCAAATCCAGGCAACCAATTGTGGTGGCTTGGTCTGGGAAGAAGTTCTGGGGACGAGAGAATAGGTATTTTGTTCTTGATTATCCGTGTGGCCTGGTTACCCTCGTCATTTATTCATTCATGAGCATATTTTGAGTCTCTTAAGTGGAGGTACTTTGTAATAGCTACAGGTATGATGGGGCAAAACGAGTATTCAGAAGTCTTCACAGTTTCCCCACCCAAGAAATAACAATAAGGAGAGAAGTCAAGTTGACTCACCTAAAAACTAAGAGAGAGAAGAAGGCAAGCCAGGAGAGAGATATAAATAAAAGGCCTCGGGGCCGGGACTACAGAAGGAGTCTGGGGTTTTGTTGAAGAGCCTGTGATGATGTGAGGCAATTTAGGGAGTGAGAGAAGGGCTTCCAGGGAGCAGAGCTATGGTTGCCTACTGTTAGAAGGCCTAATGTTCTTTGAGAGATGCCCACTTAATGAGTCAACAGGCAGAGACTGAACCCAGTGGAGTCCCTAGATTAGCTAGGGTGACACAGAGATAAATAAGACATCGTCCCTGACCTCAAAAAGTTAGCCAGAGGAACCAGATATACAGTTGAGAAGGCCACGTAGCTTAAGCAAAGGCAGATGAAATCTGAGATGACCTAGGCCTGGGGAAGATCATGACAAACTTTGCAAAGTTGATGGCATTTGAGCAGTGACTTGAGGGACAGGTTTGGATGTGGGGAGACGACTGGGGAAGCCATTCTAGGTGGAGGCACCGCATTAGCAAAGACCCAGCAGTGGGAAAACCCCCAGCGACACAGGCATGCAGTCTGGTCTTCTAGACAGGTGATGCAGAAGAGTGACAGATACCATGGGAAGGTGGGCTGGGCCCTGGGGACCGGGCCAGACAGTGAGGGGTTCTAGGTGGTGGGAGTCACTGGGCTTTTTAAACAAGAATGTGATGTGATCTTGGAATTCAGAACTGAGAGAAAATTTGCAAATTTGTTTCCACCTCCTCATTTTACATATGAAGAAAATGAGGCTGAGGCTTGTCCAAAGTCATGTAAGTCAAATGAGCCGAATTTTTAAATTGACTAACAAGTGACTGAGGTGAACTGAGTCCAGATCTGACTCCTCCCTACATCGCCTCTTCCTCGGGATGGAGAGCAGGGATGGGAGGCAGGGAGAGAGGGAAGAGGACTCTGTCTTCCCAGCCTGAGGAGGGGGAGCCAGACCATCTGGAGGTGGGTTAAGTGGGCCAGCAGAGAGAGCCACTACAGACTGTGGGAAATCAAGGTTCTAGCAGGGCAGTGACAGGACAGGGCCTTGGTGTAGGAAGATGGCTGTCGGTGTTTTCTGACAGAAGCCTGACCCTTTGCTTTCCTGAGGGAAGTCCAGGGCATTCCTCCTCTCCATGACCTTGGCTATGACCAAAATCAAGGACACCCCACCCTACAGGCTCCAGGCCAAAAAGGTGGTGTTCCTCGTCCCTGAGGGAACTTTGTTGCCATGGAAACCACCATCAGGCCAGTCAGGCAGGGAGGAGGTCAAGGGCTCCCTCACAGAGTTGGGTCCACAGAGAGGGTGTTGCCTGGGTGGCTTGACAGGGACCATAGTGACCTCTCACTGAGCTGCTCTGGAGAGTCAGCCCCTCTGCAAGGTCACTGCACACCTGGACCTCAGGTCCTCAGTGGGACTCAATATGGGAGAGACCCCACTGCCACCCTTATGCTCTCAACCTTCCTCTTCTCCTTCTCTCTCCTCTAGGGCCCTGCCCCACCAGCCAGCCTGGGCCACCTAGGAGTTGCCACATGGCAACGCAGTAATAGGAGCCATGGTGCTTGCTGTTTCCAGGCATGAGCCACCATGGGGGCTCACCATAATGCCCACCATGGGGGCCTGAAGTTTAGGCTGGAATGCTGATACCCTTCCTCAGTAACTCCATAGCAAAGCTCTCTCAGCCACATCCTCTTCTAAACCTCCTGAACTCTTCTCATTTGCCAAACAAGCTGGAAGGAAGTCCTGAGAGGGTGAGAAATCTGCCTGAGGAATTTTGGCGGTTGGGCTGACAGCTGGCTGTGGCTGCAGAAGGGGAGGTCTCAGGTTCACATGTGTGCTGGGCTGAGAAGTCGTGGAGGTCACCAGCAGGAGAGATGGAAAGCTCAGTGGGAACCTGGGGCCATATCCTGGGGCTGTGCTCCTGGATCAACTGGAAATGCCAAACTTGGCAGGGGTGGAGAGGTGGAGGAGGGGTATGGTTCCTGTCACATCCAAATCCAGGAGGCTCTGGGCCTTTGAAATCTTCCTTTCCTTTTTTTTTTTTTTTGGACAGAGTCTCATTATGTTGCCCTCTGTAGAGTGCTGTGCCATCACAGCTCACAGCAACCTGGGCTTAAGTGATTCTCTTGCCTCAGCCTCCCAAGTAGCTGAGACTATAGGTGCCCACCACAACAACTGGTTATTTTTGTTGCTGTAATTGTCCTTGTTGTTTGGCAGGCCCGGGCTGGGTTTGAATCCTCCAGCTCTAGTGTACGTGGCTGGCGCCCTAGCCACTGAGCTACAGGCACCAAGCCTGGGAATCTCTCTTTAGAGACCAGCTCTAGCCAATCAAGATTAGGTCCACAGCAAAGGCTACACATGGGCTGAGATTGTCATCTTTGTGTATGTATAGATTTATCTGCTCTTCTCCCCCTCCCCCCTAAGAATAAAACATTCCCATCCTGTTAAAAAAAGACTGATTGTTGTCTGACTATGGTAACAAGTAACTCTTAGAACCAATTATAAACCTGGTTTATATGGCCACTTGTTTCAGTAAGTACGTTGTTGAAACCACACAATTAGTAATAGCCCCATGCTTCTCAGAATACTCAGCCAGCAACAGGCTCTCTCCAAAGACTGTGCCTCTAGGGCCACCAATCAACCAATGAAAAGTGACCAATCCCTAACTCCACATTTTCCCCCAATCCTCTATGGGATTAATTCTCTGCTTTGCTCAGAGACACTGTACCTTGCAAGTACAGCTCTCCCTTGCTTAGGCAAGCAATAAATTCAGCCACTTGTCAGATATAGTGGCACATACCTGTAGTCCCAACTACCTGGGAGGCTTGAGTGCAGGTGTTAGAGGCTGCAGGGAGCTATGATCACACCACTGCACTCTAGCCTGGATGACAGAGCAAGACCTCTTCTCTAAAAAGAAAAAAAATCTGGCCTTTTGTTTCAGATAATGAGTGGCTAACTTCCTTCAATACTCTCCCCAAAAATGTTTCTTTTTTTTTCTTTGAGACAGAGCCTCAAGCTGACACCCTGCATAGAGTGCTATGACATTACAGCTCATAGCAACCTCCAACTCCTGGGCTCGAGCCAGTCTCTTGCCTCCGCCTCCCAAGTAGCTGGGAATACAGGTGCCCACTACAATGCCCGGCTATTTTTTGGCTGTAGCCGGCATTGTTGTTTGGCAGGCCCAGGCTGGTTTCGAACCCACCAGCTCAGGTGTATGTGGCTGGCGCCTTAGCCACTTGAGCCACAGGCGCCAAGCCCAAATTCTTTCTTGTAATCTCTCACAAATTCTTCCAAAATCCAGAGAATAAGCAATACTTTTCTTTTCTTTTCTTTTCTTTTCTTTTTTTTTTTAGCTTTAGTACAGAAGCTTCTGGGGGCCAGATCCCCGCTCTATCCTGGGAGAGTGATTGTGGTGGGGTCTCATCTGTCCCCATGTGGAGAATATATAAGGCAAATTAAACCTCTCTTTTGATAAAGTGGGCCACATCTCTTTGAAACATTTTCATTATGTTATATTATGTCAAAAGACTTTAGCACCACCACCCCCACCAGGGGCCAAGATAGGGACGGAAGGAAGAGTTGTGAAGAAGTCATCCTGCCTCTGATACCAAAATGAGATCATAAAACATTTGTTATTTTGTAACTTGCTTTTTAAACTTAATACATATATTGTAGACATTTCCCGTGACATGAGATATTTCTTTTGCAATATGATATTTTTAAATTTCAGATTTATATGAGGACACGGAGGATTTGGTTACATTGTTTGCGTTTGTTCACTAGAGTCCAAGTTGTAGTTGGGCCCCTCACCCAGGTGGGGTGTGCCGTATACCCTTACAGTGCCTGTGAGATGAGAGCACACCAATCCTCCTCCCTCCTTCCCTCTCCCTCTCCTTCCTCCCTCCGCCCCCAAACTTGAGTTTAATTATATTTTTCTCTTGTGTGAGTATGTATTTGTTCACCTACTGGTTTCATATCAGAATTGAGTACATCGGATACTTGCTTTTCCATTCTTGTGATACTTTACTAAGTGGAATGTTCTCCAATTCCATCCAGGTTAATACAAAAGATATAAAGTCCCCATATTTTTAATGGCTGAATAGTATTCCATGGTATACACATATCACAGGTTATTAATCCATTCATGTGCAGATGGGCACTTGGTTGATTCTTGTTGTGATACAATATGATTTTTTTTTTTTGCAGTATTTGGCCAGGGCCGGATTTGAACCCACCACCTCCAGTATATGGGGCTGGCACCCTACTCCTTGAGCCATAGGCACCATCCCAATGTGAATTTTTTTTTTTTTTTTGAGACAGAGCCTCAAGCTTTAGCCCTGGGTAAAGTGCCATGGCATCACAGCTCACAGCAACCTCCAACTCCTGGGCTTAAGTGATTCTCTTGCCTCAGCCTCCCAAGTATCTGGGACTACAGGTGCCCACTACAACGCCTGGCTATTTTTTGGTTGTAGTTGTCATTGTTGTTTGGTAGGTCCAGGCTGGATTTGAACCCACCAGCTCAGGTGTATGTGGCTGGCGCCTTAGCCACTTGAGCTACAGGTGCGGAGTTCCCAATATGATTTTTAAGTAATGAATTATATTGCATCATTTGGATATTCTGTAATTTAATTAATGGATCTCTTTCTGGATAGTTAGATTCTCTTTTTTGTTATAATAAACAATGCTATCATAAGCATCTTTGTGGGTATGTATTTTTATGGAGAAGTCTTTCCCATCATAGAAATAGAAACTGCAGCAGGCTCAGCGCCTATAGCTCAAGTGGCTACAGTGCCAGCCATATACACCAGAGCTAGCAGGTTCAAATCCAGCCCGGGTTCGCCAAACAACAATGACAACTCAAAAAAATAGCCGGGCGTTGTGGCAGGCGCCTGTAGTCCCAGCTACTTGGGAGGCAAGAGAACAAGAGAATCGCTGAAGCCCAGGAGTTGGAGGTTGCTGTGAGCTATGAGGCCACGGCCCTCTACCCAAGGTGACAGCTTGAGACTCTGTATCAAAAGAAAAAAAAAAAAAAGAAAGAAAGAAAGAAACAGCAGAAAACAGTCAAATCCATTCCTCAACTGCACACTCTCCCTCCCTACCCTGGTCTCACTCTGCTGGTTTTGTGCTTCTCATCCACGCGTGTTGAAAGAGATGTCTACACTTTCAGTCTCTCCCTCCACTTTTCCACTCACTACCATAACATGGCCCTTGCTAAAGTGACCATGGGGACTTCCCAGTCAGTGTTTCCAATTTTCATCTTAGCAGCATGCATTGCTCTCACGTAGAACAAAACTCCCAGCCCCTCCCTCAGCCCGGAAGAGTCCGTGAATCCAGACGGCTCCTCTTCCCCCGCCCCCTACTTTTCAGCTTCATCTTGTGTCCCTGTTTTTCTCTAAGGCCCAACACGCTTGTCTTTTCTCAGTTCCTGGAATTGGTAGTGCCTCCTTGAGGCCTTTGCTCATGCCAGGAAATCACTTTCTCTTCCCAACATCGTTGACTAATACACATGCATCATCTGTAACTCAGCTAAAAGCACCTCCTTAGGAAACTCTCCAAACACCCCTCCCTATCCCACTGGGTCTGGCTCACCTTTGCCTTTCATAATCCCATATTGGTTCTGCTTCTCTGGAGAATCCTAACTGATACACTGTAATGTATAAATAATATGTGGTATTATTTTGGTGTGTATTTAAAAATATATAAATATAAATGGCATCTGATGGTAGGTGCCATTTGATAACTGACTGGAATGTTTTTACTCAAAAATATGCTTTGGGGGTATTTTATTCTTTGAGACAGAGTCTCACTATGTTGCCCTTGGTAGAGTGCCATTGTATCACGGCTCACAGCAACCTCAAACTCTTGGGCTTAAGCGATTCTTTCCCCTCAGCCTCCCAAAGTAGCTGAGACTACAGGCACCTGCCATAACGCCCGGGTTTTTTTGTTTTTTTGCAGTTTTTAGCTGGGGCTGGGTTTGAACACACCACTTACAGCATATGGGGCCAGCGCCCTACTCCTTGAGCCACAGGCATTGCCCCAGCACCCAGCTATTTTTTTGTTGTAGTTGGCATTATTGTTTGACAGGCCTTGGCTGGGTTCAAACCCGCCAACTCTGGTGTATGTGTCTGGTGCCCTAGCTGCTGAGCTATAGGCACTGAGCCTTGACATCTTTTTTATTTTTTAATTTTGGAGACAGAGTCTCCCTTTGTCACCCTCAGTAGAGTGCTATGGCGTCACAGCTCACAGCAACTTCAAACTCTTGGGCTCAAGCGATTCTCTTGCCTCAGCCTCCCAAGTAGGTTGGACTACAGGGGTCTGCCACAATGCCTGGCTATTTTTTAGAGATGAGGTCTTGCTCTTGGTCAGGCTGGTCTCAAACTCCCGAGCTCAAGCAATCCACCCACCTCAACCTCCCAGCGTGCTAGGATTACATGTGTGAGCCACCATGCCTGGCCTTGCTTTGGAGATCTGTACATGTTCAAACACATAGATTTAGTTCTGATTCATTATTTTAAAATGCTGAATAATAGTTCAATACATGAATATCCCACATCTTATTTCCTTTTCCTTTTGAGATTACATATAATATTATATTTGGAATTTATTCCATTTCTGGATATTGCAAGCAATGCCACATGAATATTCATATATATCTTTATGCATCTGGGCAAGTGTTTTTCTAGATTAAATATCTAGAAGTGGAATTGACAGATCATGGGTATAGGTTAAAGATCCCTAATCTGAAAGTCTGAAATCTGAGATGCTCCAAAATTTGAGAATTTTTAAGCATCAACATGATGCCACACATGGAAAATTCCATACCTGACCTCATGTAATGATGAGTTGTAGTTAAAACAGTCAAAACTTTCTTTTATGCACATAATTTTTTAAAATATAGTTTAAATACACTTCAGGCTATATGAAATATAAGTGAATTTTGTCTTTAGATTTGGGTCCCATTCCCAAGATATCTCATTATGTATATGCAAATATTCCAAACTCTGAAAATATCTGAAATCCAAAAATCTTCTGCTCTAGAGCATTTCATATAAGGGATACTCAACCTTTGTTTCCATTTTAAATGGTTCTAAGAAATCACCCTACAAAATACATGCATTTACATTCCTCTTCCCACCAGAAATATTTAAAAGGCACTTTCTTTTTTTTCTTCCTCCCTCCCTCCCTTCCTTCCCTTCCCTTTCTTCCTTGCTTCCTTCCTTTCTTTCTTTCAAGAGTCTCACTCTGTCATCCTGGGTAGAGTGCTGTGGCATCAGCCTAGCTCACAACAACCTCAAACTCCTGGGTTCAAGCAATCCTCCTACTTCAGTCTCTGTAGCAGCTAAGACTACAGGTGCCCACCACCACACCTGACTGATTTTTCTGTTTTTAGTACAGACAGGGTCTCTCTCTTGCTCAGGCTGGTCTCAAATTCTCGAGCTCAAGGTCTTCTCGATTTGGCCTCCCAGACTGTTAAGGTAACAGGCACGAGCCACCACACCTGGTCTAAAAGGCACTCTCTACCTATACATCATAATACTATTCTTTGACACTTTCTTCCAAAAATTTGAGATTGTTATTCTTAGATTGATTCTTTTATATAGTATACAGTAGGGATCCCTTTTTTTTTTTTGGACAGTCTCATTTTTGTTGCCCTTGGTAGAGTGCTGTAGCGTCATAGCTCATAGCAACCTCAAACTCTTGGGCTTAAGTGACCCTTTTGTCTCAACCTCCAGGGTAAGCTGGGATTACAGATACCCACCACAATGCCTGGCTATTTTTTTGAGATGGGGTTTTGCTCTTGCTCAGGCTGTTCTAGAACCCATGAGCTCAGGGCAATCCACCTGCCTTGGCCTCCCAATTTCTGGAGGATTGATTCCCAAGTGCTGGAATTAATTTTTTTCAGTAGGTTGAATAAATTGTCTCAATGCCTTTTATGAAGAAATCATCCTTGGCCCAGTGTCTTGAAATGCCTCTTTTATCCTATGTCACATCTTCCTAGAAGCATGAGTTTGGTTTGGGATTCTACTCTATTATTTCACCTATTGGCACTCACTAATGCCATCTGTTTTTTAAAACTGTAGGATCACAGCCTAGGCAATAGTAAAACTCCATCTTTCCCCCAAAATAATAAAATAAAATATTAGCTGTGTATGGTGTTGTGTGCCTATAATCCTAGATACTTAAAAGGCTGAAACAGGAGGATTGCTTGAGGCCAAGAGTACAAGGTTACAGTGAACTATGACGTTGCCACTGCATTCTAGCCTGAGTGACAGAATGAGAACCTGTCCCAAAAGGAAAAAAATAAAATAAAAAGACCAGGTGAAGTGGCTCATGCCTGTAACCCCAGCACTCTGGGAGTCTGAGGCAGGAAGATAACTTGAGCTCAGTAATTTGAGACCAGGCTGAGCAAGAGCGAGACCCTGTCTCTACTAAAAATAGAAAAAAGCTGGTGTTGTGGCAGGTGCCTGTAGTTCCAGCTACTCAGGAGGCTGAGGAAGGAGGATGTCTTGAACCCAGGAGTTTGAAGTTGCTGTGAGCTAGGCTGACACCATGGCATTGTAGCCTATGGCAACAGAGTAAGATTCACGCTCAGAAAGAAAGAAAGAAAGAAAGAGAAAGAAAGAATAAAAGTCTGTAGCTTTATAATAGGTATGACTTTACATCTGGTACAAGCTTCTAACCCCTACCTTTTGTTCTTTGTCAAGGGGTTATTGTTGCACATTTAGATATACTGTGTAAAATGACCATGAGCTATTATGTATTTATATGTTTATGTATTCATAATCATTTTTCTCTGTTAGAATGAAAACTTCCTTAAGATAAGGATTTAGTGTTCACCACTGTATCCCCTAGATACAGATATCCACCTAGAACAGCTTTGGACCCATACTAGGCACTTTATAAGATTCTGTTGAGTGAATGAATGGACATATAAATTTTATTTTATTTTATTTTATTTTTTTTGAGACAGAGCCTCAAGCTGTCCCCCTGGGTAGAGTGCTGTGGCATTACAGCTCACAGCAACCTCCAACTCCTGGGCTCTAGTGAGTCTCCTGCCTCTGCCTCCCAAGTAGCTGGGACCACAGGCGCCCGCCACAACGCCCGGCTATTTTTTTGGTTGCAGCCGTCATTGTTGTTTGGCGGGTCCGGGCTGGGGATTTGAACCCGCCACCTTAGGTGTACGTGGCTGGTGCCTTAGCCGGTTGAGCTATAGGCACCGAGCCTGTGCTCCAGTCTTCTGCCTGGGTTGTGATGTAATGGCTGGAGCCCCAATTCTACTTTATACTGTGAGGTTGTGGTGTGGCAAAGTGGTTAGATGGGGCAGGTTGGGCTCCCTCGTGTTTTATGGCTTGGGTTTGTTATGCCAGCGTTGAGATGCTTACATGTGGGAGAATATATTTGCAGGTTATGTCTCTGACAAAGGTTTAATAACCAGAATCCATAGAGAACTCAAACTTATTAACAAAAAAATAACAACTGATCCCATTGCAAGGTGGGCAAAGAACTTAAGAAAGTTCACCAAAGAAGATAGGCATGCAGCCTATAGATATATGAAAAAATGCTCAACATCCTTAATCATTAGAGAAATGCAAATCAAAACTACTTTGAGATATCACCCAACTCCAGTAAGATTAGCCCATATCACAAAATCCCAAAACCAGAGTTGCTGGCGTGGATGTGGAGAAAAGGGAACACTTCTACACTGATGGTGGGAATGAAAACTAATACGTTCCTTTTTGAAAGATGTCTGGAGCACACTTAGAGAACTAAAAATTGACCTGCCATTCAATCCTACAATTCCTTTATTAGGTATATACCCAGAAGATCAAAAATCACATTACAATAAAGATGTTTGTATCAGAATGTTTATTGCAGCCCAATTCATAACTGTCAGGTCATGGAAGAAGCCCAAGTGTCCATCAATCCACAAATGGATCAACAAACTGTGGTATATGTACACCATGGAATACTATGCAGCCCTAAAGAAAGATGGAGACTTTACCTCCTTCATGTTTACATGGATGGAACTGGAAAACATTCTTCTTAGCAAAGTATCACAAGAATGGAAGAAAAAGTATTCAATGTACACAGCCCTATTATGAAACTTATTTATAGTTCTCAAATAAAAGCTACAACCTAATTCTAGCCCAAGAATATGGGGAGGGGTTGGGAGAGGGAAAGGGAGAAGGGCGGATGGGTGGTGGGAGGGTGACTGGAAAGATCACCTATATGGTCTGTCTAACAAGGGTACAAGTGAATTTTTCTAGAACTAGAGAATAAATGTTTTAACACAATAAGTAAATGACACAAAGTCTATGTTAACGAGTTTGATGAAAATCTTTCAAATTGCATATGAAAATACTACACTGTATCCCATGTTTTTATTAATGTACAGAGCTATCATTTAATAAAAGAAAAAGAATACTGTATATACAATTGCATAATGCTATATATCAGATAACAAAGCATCTCTCAGAGGAAAAATTTCAGCCATAGATATTACTTATTTTAATAATCAAGAAAAAATAAAAATAAATTAAGCACATGAGGTTATGAAAATAACATATTAAACCTAAGGGAAGTAGAAAGGAAATGAAGTAAAAGCAGAAATTATTGACATAGAAAACAAAACTACAGGATTTAACAAATAAATAAAAGAGCTGATTCTTTAGAAAAATCAATAACATGGATAACACCATTGTATTAGTCAAGATAAACTAAGCTTCAATTGTGGTAATGAATAAGCCCTAAGTCCTCGCGGCTTGTTACACAAACTTAATCATTTGCCAAAGTCCACTGTTGGTTAGAAGACTTGCCAAGACAGCTGTTTGCCCTACAGTAACTCAGCAATTCAAGCTGCTCTGACTTGGTGTTCTGCCCTATCAAGTGTCTTCCCAGCTCACTGCTAGTAGAAAAGAGAATTTGGAAGGTTTTGCACAGTCTCTTCACTAACTTCATCCTAAATGTGACACATGTTCTGGTCCTTACAGCTCCAAAATTGTTGCTTACAGCTATTTACATATGGGTATAGTCTTACACATGCCCTGGAAAAAGAACAAATATATATAGAGAAATAACCACAGGTATAAAGGAAAATTAAAAGAATTGTATGACATTACTTTGCTCATATCTGTATAAACAAATCTAAGAATCTACATAAAATGATTGATTTACCAAAAGAATGCAGGACAGTTGTGGTGGCTCACACCTGTAATTCCAGCATTTGGGAGGCCAAGGTGGGTGGATTGCCTGAGCTCACAGGTTCAAGACCAGCCTGAGCCAGAGTGAGATCTCGGCTATAACAATCGCCAGGCATGGGCAGCTCCTGTGGCTCAAAGGAGTAGGGCGCCAGCCCCATATGCCAGAGGTGGCAGATTCAATCCCAGCCCTGGCCAAAAACTGAAAAAAAAAAAAAAAAAAAAAAAAAAAAGTAGCCAGGTATTGTGGTGGGCACCTGTAGTCCCAGCTACTTAGGAGGCTGTTAAGCCCAGGAGTTTGAGGTTGCTGTGAGCTATGGCACCATGGCTCTCTACCAAGGGTGGCAAAGTGAGACTCTGTCTCCAGAAAAAATAATAAAATGAAACAGAGGAATGTAATTTTTCAAACTTATAATCATATAGGAGGAAAGGTATATTTTCCTTTAACACTTCTGGGTTCTTGGCTGGGGTCTCTATAACAAAATAAAGATTAACAAGAGATAAGCATACAAATTTATTTAACAGAGGTTTTACATGATGTGGGAACATTCATAATGAAATAAAGATCCAAAGAAGTGATTAAACTTCAATGTTTTTATGCTAGGTTTGGTGAAGAATGGAGAGTCATGGAGAATTATGATAGGACAAGTGAGGTATGAGCTAAGTGTAATAAACTGGGGAAAACTTAGCAGGGACTATTTGTTCAGATTCCTTTCTATTTCTCTGTGTCTTTGGAAGGAAGGAGCCCTGGAAATTTTACCCCCAAATATGAATTATTGCTATAAAGAATGTTTTGAATTAAAGGCCATTTGAGATCCAAAACAGCAGTGGAAGGGGCTTTTCTTCTATCTGTGTAAACCGGAGTAACCTAATTGAAAGAAAAAAAGGAGCAATTGACTTCCCTCCCACTCCTTGTTATCTCAACCTATTGCAGGAAAGAAGATCAAGAATGCAAGCAGACATAGCCCAAATTATTTTAAACATAATACCTGTCTCTCAGTTTAATTTAATTTGCAAAGAGGATCATTTACAAATTAGTCTGTCTCCCTCATCCATTTGTTTTGTCTAGCATCTTTTGTTACCCCTAAACAGAATTACCTGTACAACACATTTCCCTTCCCCTCCAAAAGGACAGGTATAAAAATATCTGAATTTCATTGGGATATTGGGTAATCACTCTGTAATTTCTTCCCTTGCTCATGGTAAATAAATCTTTCTCATATTAATCTGCCTTAATTGTGAGTAAACCTTTTTCCTTACACCTTATAGGAGATAAGGATGCTTTAAATGGGGTCCCATCCCATAATTACCCCCAAATACCCTTCTTTCTTTGTTTCAACAGTATATGTTATTTAAGCTTGAACTCTAAGCCACTGCTTTGAGAATTACTCTGAAGGAGTTAAGGAAATTTCACCTCAAAATATACTACCTGGTATAAAGAATATTTTGTTGTTGTTGTTGTTGTTTTTGGCCAGGGCCAGGTTTGAACCACCACCTCTGCTATATGGGGCCAGTGCCCTACTCTTTGAGCCACAGGCACCACCCAGAATATTTTGATTAAAGGTCATTCAAGGTCAAGAAACCCTGGGGATGGACTTCCCTCTAAGTGCATGAACTGGCCTGATAAGAGGATCAAATTGACTTCCCTTCCCTCTTCCCTGTTTTCTCAAAATATTTCAGGAAAGAGAGTCCTGGGTGTAGGTGGACATGGCCCAAATCATTTGGATCGTAAATACCTGTTCCCCAGTTTAATCTACAAATCAATCTATTTCTCCCCCTTCTATTTGTGCTCTCTAGCAACCATTTATGCCCCATACTCGTCACTTTCCCTCTCCTCTCCAAAAAGCCTGTATAGATATCTGAGTTCCTTTGGAAAACTGGGTTATCACTCTATGATTTATCCCCTTGTGCATGATAGGTAAATCCTTTCTTTCATTAGTCTGCCTCAAATGTGAGTTCTTTCAGCAAACTTTAGGGTAAAGAGCAAGTTTCTCCTAGCCCCTACAACTTATTCCCTGGGTATTTCCCTTATGTATGAGGTATCCATGTTATACAAAAACTTGTGTCTTTCTCTTACTAATCTTGTATACTTTGTTATACAAAAACTTGTGTTTTTCTCTTGCTAATCTGTCTTTTGTTCAGGGGTCCCAGCTAAGAACTCAGAGCAGATAGAGAAGAAATTATTTTTAATCCTCTAGAAAGGTTTCTCTCTGATCTCTCCCTGCCTTCCTGTTTCTCCGATCCTCTTAATTTCCCAAAATACAAGGACAGACTTTCTCTGGAATTTCCTTTTGTGACTAAGAAAACTTATTCCCTCATACCCCACTCAAACGGAATTGTCTTAAAACCCATTCCTTAGGAATCTCATTAAATAATCATGAAAGATTAACCACCAGAGAAGAGAAGAGACTGGAAGTTTTCACCATACTCCAGCAGACTTTTAATCTATTATTTTGAAGGAAGCCCAGAGAAGTAACCTGGAAGACTTTATGTGAATAGTATGGCAATCTTTTCACAGTGAAATATCCTTCACTTCTGCATACCTCCTCCAGAGCAAAGAAGAACTTGTCTCAGGCTACAGTTTGAGGGGCTAATTCATTTCCTATGAAAATCATTTATTCCTTTATCCCCATCTCCCCTTCTTATGAAGAATGGTATGTAAGTATACAGACCTCATTAGGCTATTGGGTAATCATTCTGGGTAATCATTCTCTGGTGATTCCCCCCACCCCACTGCTATACATGCTGAAATAAACTTTGTAGGCAATTGGATAAAAGGGTATGATCTAATAGTAATATACTGGGAGTAAACTAGCAAGACTTATTTTGTCAGATTCTTCATGATCTTTCTAATTTGCATTCTTTCCTCCCAGGTATAAAACAGGAATTTCTGGAATCATGGTCTTACAGTCTACTTCCAGGTGAAGTAAGTCAGAGAGTGACCTCTATAGGTTTTATGAATTGCTTTGGGGAAAAGAACATCTAGTTTCTATGACCCACTTTGAAGAAGAAGAATTCTAGTTTCTGTGACTTGCTTGATGGGATAAATGGTGAATGGAGGAAGGAAGACAGGAGAACTTGATATTGAGGCTTTTCCAATTTCTTAGTTCAAAATCCTCAGCATGCCAAAGTGCCATATTATGAGGTATCATGTTCTGAAATCAACAGAATGTGTGCATTTATGTGTGTGTGTCCATTTTGTGCTGCTATAACAGGATATCTGAGACTGAGTAATTTATAATGAAAACAAAATTTGTTTTCTCACAATTGCAGAGGATAGGAAGTCCAAGCAATATCAATGTGCCAGCATCTGGCAAGAGCCTTCTTGTTGCATTATTATGTGGCAGAAGGCAGAAGAAAAAAGAGGCATATACTGTGAATTTTACCTTGTTGGATCCTGGATATTTTTCTATTCCTATAAATATTATAAACTTTTTTACTGAGATACAATTATGTTACTTGGAAACATTTGATCTCTTATGGCTTGCTTTTATGATCTGTGAGGTCTGGATTAATGCTCAGTGTAGAGCTGATTATTACCCTATACTAAGGCAAAATCTTTCTAACTGATCCACCCCAGTACCCCATGAATTACAAGGTTTATCTTAATCCAGCTTGCAGGAATAGGCACCATTCCCAGCCTTTTGTGAGTAATATAATACCTTGATCTTTCCAAATGATTTTTCCTGTGGGTTTGAAAACTTTTTATTGCAAACTATAAGATCTCTGATCAGTATTCTGATGAATACTTAAGGAGGGGTCTTAAGATCTGTCTAGACCTCTGGAGCTCTTTCTCTGTGGATCTCACTCTTCTCCAATATTCTTTCCTGTGAACTCTAGATGTCTTGGTCTCCTTGGACTCTAAGTTTTGTATCCTCAACTCAGGGAGTTTTCCATGTTCTCTCTGGGCTGCCTGTATATATGCTTTAGCCTGGAAACTCTTAAGGCAGAAACCTTTCACTATCACAAGGTTCACCTCATTTGCTCCCCATCTCATAGGGATCATTGTCCTTTAAGCCTGATATCTGTTGTCTTAAAAGCCATTGCTTCATATATTTATATTTATTTATGTTTATTTATTTCTCCTTTATTTAGTTGTTTCAGGATAAAATCAGTCCCTGTTAGTACACCTTGGCCAGAAGCAAACTCCTAATTTGCAATTCCTCATTCCTAGTGAGCTTGAATGTTTTATATATTTGTTGACCATAATACTTTTTATTATTTTAAATGACAGTTTATGTGTTTTTCTCATTTTCTGCTATAGTAATTTGTCATTTATCATTATTTTAGAAGTTTCCTTTATTAAAGACATCAAACTCATGTCTGTCATATATATTGTAAATATTTTATTCATTTCTTATTTGTTTTTCATTTTGATTTATTTAATATTTTATTTTATAATGGAACCGCTTTTGTTTTTACTTAATCAGTTATATTATTCTCTTCATTTTTTTATTGATTCTGCCATTGGATAATGTATCAATATCACACATACATACTGCATTCTAAATATTTTATGATTTTTCTTAAAATCATAAAGAACTATAATGAAGTGAAGAATAAGAATCCAGTTTTCTGGAAAGACTACATCCCGGAAAACTTTTGTGCATTTTATAATAAGTACCTTTTATTTCTTCACATTGACTTGGTATGATTTTTAAAATCAAAGTTTGGGACTTAGGTCAAATGGGCTAAAACAACTTAGATGCCCACATAGCTATTGTTTTGGAGTGGAGTGGGACTGTCTTTCCTACAAATGGACTACAGCAAGGGAATATGTTAAAAGGTCTTTCTCAAAGAATTGGCTTGAGAGACTAAACTGAAGGCTCAGCTGATGATCTCAATCTGGGGTCACCCTAGAACCTGGGGGATTGTAGTAGTGCTTGAATAGCACACTTTGAGTGGGAATTGTGCATGATTAAGAAGCAAAGTAAAGGGAAGTACCTGTGGCTCAAAGCAGTAGGGTGCTGACCCCATATGTTAGAGGTGGTGGGTGGGTTCAAGCCCAGCCCCGGCCAAAAACTAAAAATAAAAAAAAAGAAGAAAAGTGAAAATTCACGTTTTACCATAGATTATTTTATTTTTTCAAGACCGTTTTTCATGCTCAGTCCTACTGCCTATATTCTTTTTTCTGTCTTGCCCTAGATTCCACACCTTCTTCAGATAAGCACAAATTCCCTCTCCTCTTTAGAGATGTTTCCACTCATGCCTATTTATCCCTACCTCTACCTCTCAAGACCCCAATTTTAGGCATTTTATTATTAATACCTACTAAGATACAGAGAATAAGATGGATTCAGATAGGTAATTTGTGGGATTTGCAAATTTACATATTTATTATGGTTATGGTTGTTCTTGACTTCCATTTGTATCAGTAATCTTTTGCCACAATAATACTATGTGACAAAGTATTCCACAATTCAATGTCTTAAACAATAAATACTTCTAAACACACAAAACCCTGGGTTGGTAGGTAGTCTTTCTGGTCTCACTTGGGCTCACTCAGGCATCTGTAGTCAACTTTATGTTGGGAAGGAAGCTCTCATATTTAGGTTAGGCTCTGGAGTTTGGCTGACCAACAGTTTATCCAGAATAGCTCCAGTTGGAATAATTTATCTATGAGGAAGAAGAAAGACTTTTCCTCTACTTTCTGAGGGTTCAATAAATAAGTCTATGAAATAAACTGACAGTAAGCAGATTAACAGGAGAAAAAGCATATAAATTTATTACATACATTAGGGCATCACAGAAAAGAAAAGTGAATACCCAGTAAACCAGTGAGATTCAGAAGCTTATATACCTTATTCACAGGGGAGAGGGAAGGTAGGATATAGGCAACTTAAGGGACAGTAAATAATTTGGGGAAAAGATGAATGGCCCCTTAGAAGAACAGATGATAATTTGTGATAAAGTTTGTCTGATTGTGGTGTTAATTTTTAGTCTTCTCTCTTAGATGAGTTAATCTTCCTGGGGGTGATGAAACTCTCGGGGAGAGGATTCTATGACAATTGAGTTCCTTTTGGAGGATCTCTCTTTAGGCAGATAGGGGGAGTCTAGAGAAAGCCTCTCTCTGCATTTGCTCTTTTCCAAGCACTTCAGCTTGAAATAACCAGTATATCAAAGCAGTGTGTTTGAGGATAATATTATAACTTCACTTGATCCACATATCTTATCTCTAGTAGCCTATTCTCATGACAAAGGCCAGGAGCAAGAGATAAAACAGAAACATCAGGCACTTGCTTGTTTTACATTTGCTAACATCCCAATGGCCAGAGCAAGTCACATAGCTATCTCAGAGCCAAGAGATAAGATAGAACACCCTACACAGAGTAGGAGGGAATTTCAACTATATAATGCAAAAGGGATATATACAAGGAGTGGGTGACAAACTGGTTCCATATTGTACCTTGTAGTAATGCCAGCTTTCTAATGTTATGCCTGAATGAAAACTCAAAAACAGCTCTCTTCTTATAGACCACACTTCTCTGACCCATTCTGATCCCTTCCACCAAGTAGGCCCCATACTCTTGAAAACAGAAACATAGAATTGGGGTAGAAGAAAATGTGCAGGTCAGTTCTATTCAGGGCACTCTTTAACTGACCTAGGTCATTTGCATTTCTGAGCTCTTCTGGTGAATGCAAATGTATAAGTCTTACATTCTTGACCTTGGGTGCTTCTCAGGATCACTAGCAGAAATTTTTGAAAATGAAAGATCCTTTCATGGTTCATAAGTATGATGATGAGTTTTAATGTTCATGTGTAAGATATGCCTCCCACTAACTTTCTTAAAATGGTGAAAATAGAGGTCCCTTGTACTACCCAGAAATCCTGCTTCAATTGAGCTGTCTGTGGGGCTTGGAAATATATACTCTGAAATATGACTGAACTAAAGAAGCAGTTTCAAGGTTTCTCTGATCTCCATCCCTTTCTTTTATCTCAACCCTTTTTCTTTCACAGACGACAGATGAAATTGTTCTCTGAAGTTCCCTTATATGCCTAAAAGCTGAACCCCCAAAGAGGAACACAATTGTTTTCTACCTTTTCCCTAGAATTTAATTATCTATTGCAGAACCTAAGAAATGCAACCACACCTGGGCACACTTTCCCACAAGATAGTTAGTGCCTGCCTGTCTAGGCTTATTAAAATTCCAAACAGAGGCAGGTCTAGGTCTATGTTGGCTCATACTTGTAATCCCACCACTTTGTGAGGCTGGGGTAGGAGGATCACTTGAGGCTAGGAGTTTGACACAAGCCTGGGCAACATAGTGAGACCTCACCTCTACAAAAAACTTAAAAAAAAATAGGCAGGCATGCATGGTAGTGCATGCTTGTAGTCATAGCTACTAGGATGGCTGAGGTAGGAAATCTGCTTGAGCTTAGGAGTTTGAAATTGCAGTGAACTATAATGATGCAGCTACACTCTAGCTTGGGCCACAGAACAGGATCCTTTCTCAAAAAAAAAATCAAAGAGAATCATTTACAACTTAATTTCTGTCCCCTGGGTTCATTAATTCTCCCCTCAAAAGAGTAGTCTACATTCCCCATCCTATGAAGAATAATATATAAGCTTCTGTACTTCAATTATTAGGCAGTTATTCTCATGTGATTCCCCTATGCTTATGCATGTAAAATAAACTTTATATGCCTTTATCCTATTAATGTGTCATTTATCAGTTTATTTTCCATGACCTTTCAGAGAACAAAGGAGAAGTTTTCCTTTGACTCCCTACAACCTGAAGAAATTGCAGTAACACATCTGTAAAAGGAATAAACAATGGCTGAAACATCTTGAATTCAGGAAAAAATGCATGCTGATGAGTCCTATGTCTCTTGGCAAGGAAGTATGAACCATGTATATATTCCTCACTTCTCTGACTTTAATTTCACTAAGGATTTAGTGTTCACCTGAATGTGGAGTTAGTAATAATAATTAAAATAATAAAGTGTTTATTTAGTATTTCTATGTGTCAAATTTCTGACATATATTCTCACTTTTAAATATCTAACAACTTCCCATGAGCCAGACCTATTACTACACAAATTTTACAAATAAGGGTTTTAATGTTCAGGAAATTGCCTAAAATGTTATGACTAGTAAAAAGAGAAAAATGTTTGACTAAGTTCCCTCTTGTTACTTAGTTGGGAACCCACCTCCACCCACATCACCAGCCCCAAGTTTTGTAATCATTCCTTGTACATATGTTAACCAGTTTCATGTAAGCATTCCAAATTATATATAAAATCAGCACATTATACCCCATAAATGAATTAATGTATACATAATTTATGTATTTATGATTTAATAAAAATAAAAAAGGAAAAAATGTTTAAAAAAAGAAATATAATCACAAAAAATGAAAGGAATTACAATTCTTTTTTTTTTATTGAATGTTAACTATGTACATTAATGCACTTCTGGGGTACAGTGTGGGATTTTCACATGCATTCTGAAATACTTCCATCAAACTGGTCAACACAGCCTTCATGTCATTTTCTCAGTTATTGCTTTAAAACGTTCACATTC
>CAUYTI010051398.1:0-27526 GCA_963575145.1 Galago senegalensis
CCCCTGGGTAGAGTGCCATGGCATCACGCTCACAGCAACCTCCAACTCCTGGGCTCAAGCGAGTCTCCTGCCTCAGCCTCCCTAGTAGCTGGGACTA
The DNA here is from genome assembly GCA_963575145.1 of Galago senegalensis. Taxonomy (NCBI): domain Eukaryota; kingdom Metazoa; phylum Chordata; class Mammalia; order Primates; family Galagidae; genus Galago; species Galago senegalensis. Next base: position 98 of record CAUYTI010051398.1, read on the forward strand.
CAGGCGCCCGCCACAACGCCCGGCCATTTTTTGGTTGCAGCCATCATTGTTGTTTGGCGGGCCCCAGCTGGGGATTCGAACCCGCCACCTTAGGTGTATGTGGCTGGCGTCTTAGCTGCTTGAGCCACAGGCGCTGAGCCATTTTGACTGTACATCTTAAAAATGCTGGCTTAAAAAAAATGCTCTTCTTGCATCTTCTTTTGCATGCCTATGCATAATTTACATTCCTTAGGAACCAATTTAGGAAGTGTGACATAGAGGGAAGGGAAAGGGATGGCTGCTGAGCCAGAGAAAGGAGCTTTCTGCTCCAGGTTGAATTTTTCTGCCAAGATTGGTGGTTGGTGCTTCTAGGAAATACATAGTTTGTCTTCTCAGTGTTTTCCTCTGGCTCCTCTGAAGGGTGGAGTCCCTCTCTTTTTTTTATGATGAGTTGAAACATCCCAGTGACAAGCATCTTCTATGCCAGATACTTAGCATTACTTCTCTTTCCTCTTAAAATGATTCTCACCCTGTTGGTTTTGGCAACGATCTGTGTCAGGATTTTGTGGTGGAAGTGTTATTGGAAAGTCCGTCTTTGTGGGATTAAATGGCATTTCCTTGGCTCTTAAATCAAATAGCATCAGATCAGAGGGGTAGACTAGGATCTGAAGTAGAAATAACGCTGGGGGATTTTGTGCTGATGTGAACAAAGACTTTGATATGGTGGGGGCTCTGGAGCAGGAGGGGCAGTGAGCCCTTGGGAGCCTTGTTCTGTTCCAGCACCTTGAGCGTGGGACCACCCCCTCCTTAGCTCAGCTCTCAAAACAATTATATGATTCTAAAAACCAAAAGTGTTTTTTTAAAAATCTGTAGTAAATTTGTTTGGTGAAAATGCTGGACCCATGCTGCCAGGAGGCTGTTTGTGGCCCCTTCCCGTGTGAGTGTCAGGGAGTCTCCTGCACACCTCACCTCTTCAGTGCCCACCCCACTGCTCCAGCGTAGTGACTGTGAGTGACATGCTTGCACGTCCTAATGTCTGAGCGGTGCTGAATCCTGAACAAACTGGCCTAAGATTTTGGGTAATAGATGGCAGATCAGGGCCTGTTAGTTTGAGGTGCTGTGAGGCTCAGAGAAGCAGAGCTTATCCCCACTTCTCTGAGGAGCTCGCCAGTTTTTCAGAGTATGTACTGCCTCCGAAACTGCCTGTGTGGGACTAGGAGGACATCTGCATGGACCGGTGTGCCTTCACTCTGAAAGAGTTCTCTGGTTTTGGGGCAGGGAGTCATAGAGGGAAGGCAGAAGGAAATGATGGGACACACAGAAGCTTGGATGTTTGCAGAGGCCCATGCAAGGTTGGACTTGGGGACATTTTGTGTACAGCCCTATCAAGCAGGCATTCTTTTTTTCTGTCACATGTGACTGGCCCAGTCCCCCTACTCCCATCCAGTGTGACAAGGTGAGTATTGCATGAATGGGAATGTCTGGTCTTAACCCAACTTCTTATATCACTGGCCTGCGTGGGGTCTAGCCTGATTTAAGTGGCCCTGAGGTTTGATTTTGAAACTATAAGTTTGGGAGTTAGAAAGCTGGGTGGCTTCGGTTGGCTTCCAGTGTTACATGGGTTAAATTAAATAACTTTTATTTCAGCTAAAAAAAAAAACCTGACACTCAAGCAAACAGAAATGAGCAGTTTTTACCAGGTCGCATCATGTCTCAGACTTAGGTTATAAAACCATATTTGCTCATGTATTCAGAATCTTCCTGACTTCTGTAGAAGAGTTGAGAAGGTTGAAGTATCCTGGAAAAGCTATAGGTGCACTTTTACCCTGAGAAAATCTCAGAATGGGGAGAAGTGGCCCAAGTGGGCTTCCGAGGTGGTGGGTCAGTTCAGTGCTGGAGAGAAGACTCCACATGTGGGAGGCAGGCTGCTTCACAGGGGTGCCAGAGCCTAGAGTGCGGCAGAGGACTAGGAGAGTGTGGGGCAGTTGGGCACAGGATGGTAGCAGGGGCGTCTACAGGGTGCCGGGATGGCTTGTGGCATGTGGTCTAGCCTGTAGCACACTCTGGCCCCTGCTTGCACTGCAGACATCATTTCCTGCCAGCCCCTCACACTTTTCCCCTCTACATTGTTGGCAGAGAAGGCCAAGACCAGGTAATTAGCGTGAGGAATGGGGTTGTGAAACCTTCCCTGGGGGTGGGGGGGAGAAGCTCAGAGTGTAGGCTTCTATCCTAGGCCCCAGAGAGAGGGAGAAGGCTACCTGCTCTCCTGACTAAGCTCTTTTGGCCCCACAGGCTCACTTAGCCTTCTGATACCTTAGGACAGGGTCCTCAAACTTTTTTTTTTTTTTTTTTTTTTTTTTTTAGACATAGCCTCAAGCTGTCCCTCTGGGTAGAGTGCCGTGGCATTACAGCTCACAGCAACCTCCAACTTCCTGGGCTCAAGCGAGTCTCTTGCCTCTGCCTCCCAAGTAGCTGGGACCACAGGCGCCCGCCACAACGCCTGGCTATTTTTTGGTTGCAGCCATCGTTGTTGTTTGGCGGGTCCAGGCTGGGGATTCGAACCCGCCACCTTAGGTGTACGTGGCTGGTGCCTTAGCCGGTTGAGCTATAGGCGCCGAGCCAATTCCTAGGAAATTTTCATTCATAATTTTCTCAAATAATTTATCCAACCCTTGTCAATTTTCTTCTTTGCCCTCAGGTATGCCTATGGTTCTTATGTTTGGCCTCTTTACATAGTTGCACATTTCTTATATGCTTTGTTCTTTTCTCTCGTTTCTCTGATCTTTCTCTTTGACTGACTTGTTTAGACAAAGACATTATCTTCAAGTTCTGATTTTTCTTCTTGTGCCTGATTTCTGTTCTTGAAGCTCTCTACTATACTTTGTAAACCCTTGAATGAGTTTTTCATTTCTAGAAGTTCTGTTTAGTTTTTCTTTAATACATTTATTTATTTAGTCCTTTTCTGAATTAAATTTGTATTCTCTTCATCTTGAGTTTCCATTTCCTTTTGTATTTTCAAGAGCGTACCTACAATTCATATTTGAAATTCTTCATCTATCACTTTTTGCCTTTTTCTTGGGTCATGTCTGTTTGTAAGGGGTTGTTGTTCTCTTTAGAGGGCAACCTATAACTTTGATTTTTTTGTATTTCCTGAGTTTTTCCACTGGTTCTTTCTCATCTGACCTCTCTTTAAGAGGCAAGGATGTTGGGTTGGGTTATTGTCTTGTCTCTGAGACCCTGAAGAAATTTCCCTGATTGTGTCATGGAGAAGAGTACTTGTCCTGAGTTGCATGTGGGTTGCTCTGCCAGGTTTTATGAACCTCTCAGGTTATCTCTGAACTGCATCTTCACCTCTTCATGACAGAGTATAAAGAGTCAGCTTCCTCTTGATGATAGTGGTGGTACTTCTGGGTGTAGATCAGACATACCCTCTTTGCTTGAGTTGGAAGACATTTTAAAGGGGGTTGTCATTGTTCTACTAGTTACTGGTTGATGTCTGTGTGAGTGAGCCACCAGCCAAGATGCTCTTTTGTGAACATGGTAGAATTTTGTCTCCCACATGAAGAGTGCCCCAAGCTTTAGAAGGGACCCTGCAGCCTCCAGGTGGTTTCTTGATCTCTACCAACAACAGAATTGGCGGTGGGGAAAGAGAGTTCATGGATGTTGGGTGAACCTCACTGTCAGTTGTTGGCACCTATGGGAAGGAACAAGATACAGTGCTGTTTCTGGTTCTTAGACTGGCTCCTGTCCCTAAGGAGAAGCACTTAAATACCTTAGCTTGTGGCCGTGGAGCTTCTAGATGAGACCTTCACCCATTCATGCAGGAGGCCGAAATTTTTTAATTTTTTGCATGACTTTTTGACAAACACTCAGCATGCTCATATCTATAGCAATCACTAAATCTGTATGCCATGTGATAACATGTACCCTCGGGAGGCAGACATGTGAAAAATGAAACTTTGGCAGTGACCTTGAGAAGTAGGATATCAATAACTCCCACATCATCACCATTTGAATAATGGAACATGAGGCACAAATAGGTTAATCACTACTGGAGTCCAGGTGAATTGGGGATGAAACTGGGTGGGACTACTGGGCAAGCTTAACCTCAAACTCCATGGAAGCTAACCAGTTAGGTGCCCTGACAGTAGTTAAAGGTCTTCTGCTACTTTCTAGCTAAAGTAGCCTGACTCAGCCAGAAAGTCTCTTGATGGATTCAGTTCCTTCAGAGACTTACAGTATGGAAGCCCTCAGTGGGTCTCACTCTTCTCCCTGTCTTCTGCTCCACAGTCTCTCCATAGAGACCACTGACATGCTGGATTTGAGGCCAGCTGAGTTCTCCTGTGACTATGCTGTGGGAAAGGAAATTTTCTAACCACAATCCCAGCCTGAGATTAGAGTTCAGCCCTCCTGTGTGAGAAAGGGTTTCTTGTGAGTACATCACAATGAGAACCCACAGTACACATCCTCCACTGATCTGAACCCATACAGGTTCCCTTACCTTTCTGTATCAACTAGATTAATCTCAGACTATGCTGGAAAGAAGCATGCACCTCTAGAGTCACCCACAGGCTTCCTGGGCAGGTTTGACCTCTGACCACTTCAATACATGCCTAGCTATAATGGAGACACTGGGCATGCAGTACCAGGGCAAGCCAGCAAGCAGGAGTCATGGTCTGAGCTCACCTTGGTCCACTGTAGAAACTCAAGAGAAAAGATCTAGGTCTCATACTCTAAAAAATTCATTGTTGTGACCCAGTTTTCTCTATCAGCAGCCACAGGTGTGGGAGAGGAAGGTCAGAAAAGAGTTTGTATGGAGGAATGTTAGCTGTCTGGTCTGGAGGGCATCTGCCCTGATGGTGCATTCTCTAGAATTACAGAAATCACCCAGGACCCACTAGACCCTGTGGATTTTATAGTCTGAGTTGGAGTGGGTAAATATCTGGATGGAAATGAGAAGGGCAAAAGCTGAGCTTGGGTCTGTGGGAGATGGAAAGTGTCCCAGGGAGGTTGGTGACAGCAGCCTTTGAACTCATATGAGCTAAAAGTCACTGCAATGGTTTGGGAGCTTTCTTGCTATCATAGATATGGGAGGAGGGAGAAGCAAACCACTCCACCTACCTTTCTTGCTGGATAAAGTTTTCTCCAGGGCTGTCTTCTGTCACTATCTTACTATTTCTTGTTCTTTTGTCCAGCTTTCTCCCTTGGAATCTGTTCTATTCTACATTCTGACGTGTTTCTTGTAGTTACACCTGTTCTGTGATTTATTTTTGTTAGGTTTTTTTTTTTTTTTTGAGTTTAAAAATTTTTCTTTATAAGAGAATTCAGTAGCTGATGTCTCTGGTCAGCCATCTTGAGTCTCTTCTTATATTCACATCTTTAAATGGACTATGTAATGCTAATACTTATCTGATAGGGTTGTGGTAAGGTCTAAGGGTACAACTCTGTGATATACTAAAATAATATGCAGAAATATATTTGATAAATCAAATGCACCAAATACACTAGTATTATCACTCTTGTTGATATTACTATTATCCTGATTATTTTATCATCCACATTTGATTTATATTAACCACTCCATAAATATTTGATTACTAACTATACTACTGAGAAGGGATAAGGATTCAATGAGATGAAACATGTACTTAAAAATTGTAGAATCTAAAGAGTTATACAAAGCATAGACCTTCTGCCAAAATACACCAATTTTTTCCTTTCTTATTTACTCATTTATTTAAGTGAAGCTTCAATCATCTTCCATAATCCCTACATGAGTTTTCACTCTTCATATCCCCCTATGGCTACCTCCAGGTATGTGTCTCCGCAAGGGAGCACATTAACCTTTGGCAGCTTGGAGCTCTGCTTCCCAGCTGGGGTTTGTGCCAGACAAACCTTTCTTGAAGGTCAAGGAATTTTGAAGGTGTCAGTTACCAGACTGGAGAAGGCTCTGTGCTGAGACCTAAATACTACAATTGAAAAGAGGAACTTGGAGAGATGTGTTAAGGTTTCTCTAAAAGCCTCAAATTCTTTTAGCTCAGTATAAGAAGACATTGTACACATCAAAGACTTGAAGTTTGGTGGCCTCTTTCTCAGATAACTGGAACTTTAGGAAATATACCTTTATCTTTTTAAAATTCCTGTTTAATATTTAATTTTTTTGATAAATTTTGTTTTTGATTTTTAATTTTTTTATTAAATCATAGCTGTATATGTTAATGCAATCATGGGGTATAATGTCCTGGTTTTACATACAATTTGAAATGCTTTCATCAAACTGTTCAACACAGCCTTCATGGCATGTTCTTAGTTATTGTGTTAAGATATTTATATTCTACACCTAGTAAATTTCCATGAACCCTTGTAAGATGCACCGTAGCTGTGGTCCCACCAATATTTTAAAATTATTTGTCTAATAAATATTTTCATTATATAAAGTACATGAGTATAGTAAAATTTGATGTTAATTAGAACAAGAATAGCTACTAGTAATGGAGTGCTCATGAGAGAATAGATTGAACTCACATGCTGTCTTGTACTTTGGAATCCTCTCATGACATTGTTCTGAAAACCACATAAGAGAAAGCCCTATAAAGATGGAAGAGGTGATTGCTAAATCACAGATGGCGATGAGATCATGGGACTTTACAGGGCTAGTTTGAAATCTGAACTATGAAACAAGGCTACAAAAATAAGTATAACCTAACTGAACCTTACTTAGAAAAGCAGTATAGAGTCTTTTGGAGCTTAAACATCCCAGTTAATGAAGATAATTTTACGACCAGAAAGCACAATACAAATGTGTGAATTATCATTTGGTTTAAAAGAGTTTGACATTTTAAGGTTGTGATTTTAGTAGTTGGAAAGGCCATGTTCATGGGACACTGAGGTAGAAGAGAAAACTAAGGTTCAGGGAGCTTTTCTTAAGTCATGACATAGTTAGAAAACCTCATCCACTGACTGAGGCCCAGAAAAGTAAAATAACTTCCCCAATGGACAAACTAGGCCATGAATTTAGGCAAGCTGGCTTCAGAACATAAGAAATTAATCATAACCTAGGAAGAAGAGCACTCAAGGAACAAAAGAGCAACCTCAACTTGAGGAAGATTTGGAGAGGGTAGTGTTGAGCAAACATGAAGCTTGCTAGGACACCATAGTGCCTTAGTAAAAAGATCTCTGCCACCATGTACTTCCGTACTTTTGTATTATTTAAAAAAATAGTAGTGATTGTAAACAATTAGAATTGTGGATATGATTAATAGCAGAGGACTTCAAACTTGGCAAAGTGCACCATAAACTTTTAATGTCCATCTTTGAGTAATACCCACATGATGAATGTGAGGCTTAGCAGTTTATTGTAAGGATGTAGAACTCACACATATATGACAAGTCAGGGCCAACAACAAACAACGCCTGAGGCTTTTGACATATAAAGATACAAAAAGCCACTTTGATATTTAACCACATCATTACTTAGATAGAGAAGAAATAAGCCAATGGTTCCAGATCCCTGTCATTCTTGTTCCACACATTAGAAAGGGCCACACCTAAAGGGGCCAGATGACTGTACCATGTGGAGCAGGACACACTGTTGCTGAGAGGTTTGGATTAACAGTGTGTGGGCCCAGAATCTTCCTAGGCACTGAAAGATCTTTCTGCTTACATGAAGGCTATGTTAACCAGTTTGATGGAAGTGTTTTGGATTGTGTGTGAAAACACCACACTGTACCCAAGAAGTGCATTAAAGTACACAGTTACCATTCAATAAAAAATAAATAAATAAATAAAAATAATAATAAAAAAAATCTTTCTGCTTTATTTTACATTAATCTGCTTCATAACTTACATAACCAGTCCCCACATACACACACTGCTCAACAATCCATATTTCTTCCTATTAATCAAATCTTGCCAGATCATGTGCAAGTTTCATTTAATCAATCTCAGCTTGAGTGATTGTAAACCAAACTTTTTTTTAAAATTTTCCATGGGCAGATGCTTTACATGAACAGAGGCAGACATAGAAAGACAAAAGAAACTATCCAATGCATTTCTCTTTTCAGCCCACTCAATTGCCTCTGTTTTCTGAAATAAGCCCATAGAATCTATTTTTTTCTTGTATCTATGCTTATCCAATCTTCAAATTCAAGAACAACTTGAATTCATGAATACTTTATTGAAAAAATTGGCCTGCATTGGTAGTTTACCACTTATTCTGATGCTCTCTAGATTTTGCTTTGAGTCCTTCTCAATTTATCTGTCATTCCTTGCATGTCACACTCCCAGACTTACATTCCATTTGGATTTCCCTGCATTGCTTAGAAAGGGGCTAAATTTATCTGCAAATGGCAAGATACTTACTTTTGCTAACCAGGATTACATCAATACAGAGGAGAGTTAGAGACAGAATCTTTTGCTTTTCTCCAAGTTTTGTGAAGTTCATAAAATGAGCTATGATTGTTAATTATATTTTATATCTTTGTGTTTATAAACAGAAATTTAAGGCTATTTCTCCCCTCTCACACAAGTTTATATTTAGGCTCCTTAGGACTATATTTGTGGCAAATAAACACGAAAAGATAAAGGCTACCTTGACTTCTCCAATGTGATTTCCTAGCACCTGTCTCCTTTTCAGCTGGAAGGAAGGGTGTTAGATGAAATCTCAGGCTAATTCTTTTCCATTATTTTTCAGCTACATTTGGTTGGCCTCTTTATGATTGTCATTTCCCTCTCAGAGAAGAAAGGGACACACTGACTCACTTCTAATAGTTTATTGGGGGTTTTTGTATAATTAAAATGAAGCAAAATTTATCTCTCTTTTTACTGTTTTTTTTCTTGCTGCTGTTTTTCTTACTGCTATTTTCTTAGAACTGGGCAGGTGAAACATGCATAAAAAATACCTGTTGAATGGCTAACTAAACTTCCACTCCTGTTAATTACAGCTTCAAATTCTAAAAAAATTATGTTTGAAAAGCACATCCAAATTAACTAAAAACACTGACATTCATTGCCTTTCTGTTTCATTTCTCTTTAAGAAGTGATATAGTTAACAAATGTTTACAGAAAATGCATATTAAGAAATTGTTTAAAAGTAATAAAATACTCTTATATCTCACCCCTTAAAAAATTAACTCAAGCTCTTTATAAAATTTAAATCTAAGACACAAAATGATAAATACTCTAGGGGAAAGTGTGGGAAAACTCTTTAACAAAATCTCCCTGGGGTAATATTTTATGAATCTGATACTATTGGCAATTGTAGCAATAATGTAAATAAATAAGTGAAACCTGTTCAAGCTGATAAGCTTCTGCACAGCTACAAACACAACAACACAGCAAACAGACGATCTTTCAGAATGACAGAAGTTATTCACATGTTACGAATCTGACAAACTAATCAATGGGCAAGAGACATGAAGATTCTTCCCCACAAAAACAGACAACTGGGCAACAAACACACGAAGAAATGCTTTTAGATCCTAATCATCAGAGAAATGCAAATCAAAATTATCTTGATATATCACTTAACCCCAGTGAGTATAGCCCATATCAAAAGCTGCAGATTCTGGCATGAGTGCAAAGAGAAAAGAACAGTTATACACTGTGGGATTGCAAACTAATATAGCTTTTGGGAAATTATGGAGAATCCTCAAAGAGCTAAGAGTACACCTTCCATATGGTCCTGCAATCTCATTACCAGTACCTACCAGATGAAAAAAATTATTTTATCATAAGGACTTTTTCACCCAAATGTTTATAACAGCTCAATGCACAATCACAAAGATGTGGAAACAACCAAAATGCCCATCAACTCATAAATGGATTAACAAGCATGGTGTATGTATATCATGGAATACTATTCAGGCATACAAAAAGATGAAGACTTTACATCTTTTATATTTACCTGGATGGAGTTGAAGAACTCTCTCCTCAGTAAAATATCTCAAGAATGGAAGACCACATCCCATGTACTCAATCTAACTTGAAGCTGATAGACGAACAACTACAGGCCCATATAAGAGAGAAACACAATACAATTCAAGAAGTTATAAAGGGGGAAGGAAGAGAACAGATGAAAGAAAGGGAATCTGTTTTGAAAGCTCTAAACTAACAGAATTCAGCTACAATGTGGACTTTACCCTACAAATGCAAATCATAGAACCTAATTGTTGCACCCTTGTATTAACACAAAATTTAAAAAATAATAAAAATGAAAATAACAAGATACAAATTAGAAAAAAAACTGCAATGTTGGCTGCATTATTTATTATATAACTTGACCTTGGCAATTAATTTATGTTCCCAGCTTCAGATTTATGATTTCTAAAATGGGATCAACTATGTTGGGCTCTGTGATGGGACTGAAAAATGAACCAAATTCAATCCCTAAAGATGTTCACAAATTAGTCCTTGCAAATAAGCCATTATGCTACAAAGAAATGTAGTAACCATGCCATAACAAAGGCACCAGAAAAAGCTAGATGGCTGTTGTAAAATGTAGAGTTTATTATTATTATTACCAACAAATTAGGAGATGACTGCAACTGAAAAGACAGTTGAACATACTCACATATCCAAATTAGAGGTAGCATACCATACTACAGGGGATAGAGGCACATAGTGTTAGTCAAAAGGGAAAGGGCGCATGCAAAAACATCAGCAAAAGTCTTTACTGTGGCTTCCAAGACAGGGGATATGGAGTAAGCAGGTTTAGGGTAGGCTAGTTTGAACAATTTCTGTGGGCTCTGGAGTTTGGGAGATGCCCCTAGTTATCTAGTATCTGATGCTATGGTGATTAGAGCAGAATAGAGGCCTAGTGTGTAAGAGATTCATACAGGTGGTTGGAGATATTAGCCTGACTTGACTTTGTTGCTTGGGAAAGGCATGCTTGCAGGTGAGTTGTTTATTATCTCTCAGAATTAGCTAGGCTTGGGAGGAAATGTCTTTTCTGGATTAGCAAGACATCATGATGTCAAAGCATCAAAAATATGGAATAAAGATATGTAAAAGAGTTACCCAATGACTCACAATACAGGAAGCATGGAAGTAACCATCCCTTTTCAGGTCTGTCTGTACCCCAGTCCACTTATTCCCTATCATAGCATCCTATTTACTTCTTCTCTGCACATACCATTAGTTGTTTTCTTTGTTTTCTTGGTTATTGTCTGTTTCTCTCACTACAGTATCCACTCCAGAAGGGCAAGAAATTTGCTTGTCTGGTTTACTACTCTAGTCCTAATCCCAGACATAGTGCCTAGCACACAACAATGCTCAATAAACATTTTTTGGAAAAGGAGTGAAAACAAGAGTGCATGAGGGTTATGTGTTTATGACTTGTGTGTATACACATAAACATTATTGTCTATATACATATATATGTACATTTGTGAATATCTCTGGGTATTTTGAGTGTGTGTGTGTTGTGTAGCAAGTGATGGCCTAGACCATTTATGTCTACCACTAGGTTTTAGTTGAGACCATGTGTTTGTCTGACAACCTGGGAGACCCAACAGAAATCAATTTGCAAAGGGATCTGAGGAGCGTCCTGGGAAATAACTCATTTTCTGAGACCAGTAGAGAAGCTTGGGACAGTACCAAACACTTCAAAGGTTAGATGGAAGAAGCATTTCTGTGTGTGTATCACTGTATTTCTCTTGGATAAGCTTTGGCCCTGTCTCTTGTGAACTCATAATTTGGCATTTATGAGACAGAAATCTGTGTTTCAAAATGGAGAGGTCAGTTTTATTCAAAGTGCTACAATATTTGAGGATTCTCTATTGGTCAGAATCCAGTCAGAAAGTCAAACCGTATCAAGTGATGAAATAGGAAGAGTTTAGCCTGGAGGAGAATTTTCAAGGTGCTAGAAATTCAGTTAAAGAAATCAAAGGGAAGATGAGCCAACAGGGACATTCAAAAACTCAAGAGTTACTATTGCTTCTGGGGTAAGCAGGGACAGAGTGATGAGGTGGAAGCCAGGAGCTGGAGCTACACAACAGAAACCAGAACAATAGTGGATCTGGATAACTGGCTGCAGCACAGTTGAGGAACTTCCAGAAAGAGATGGAGCTATAGAGAAGGTACAATCACTGCCCAACATGTTTCCTGAAGCACAAATGGGGGAAATTCCTTATTTCTCTTTTTCTCTCTTCCTCCAATCTTTTATCAGTGCCTTCCATTGGCTGAAATTAGCCAGATGCAGTCACCAGGGAAGCCTGAAAACACTTGGAAAATTCAACTTTCTACTACAAACTAGAGCAAGAGAGGGAGTTCAGGGAAATGATCTGAAAGCAAAGAAGCAAATGACAAGCCTGGGTGAGGGCAGTTTCACAAAAGAGATCACAACAAAAATCGAAAGCACGGGATCAACCTTATCAACCCTCTCATATACAACCTTGGCCCTTTGATGAGCTTGGCGTTGTGAACATTATGGGCTTAGGTGCGAATATGCAGGAGAAAAAGAGGCAGGAATTAGCAGAGAAAGAAATAGAAGTGGCAGTATTGAGTGTGCATGGCAGAAATATGTGGTCTCTTTCATGCAGTTTGTAAAAGAGCAGAAAGATAAACAAATGACAGTTACAACTTAGTAACTTGTAGAAACCAATACCATGCGACACATTAAGTATTAATCTTAGTTTAACACAGTTGCACACTGTGTCTACATACTTTTATTAAATCCTCTTAGCAATATCACATTGCCAGAAGAGGGCAAGGCTTTACCCCCAGCCTTGCACCTTAAGGAGCCTATGTATAAGTGTATTTCCTTGGAATTATCTACAGTCCCCTTTACTGATTAGTATGGATGGAACCAGCAGGGCTATGATCCATATTTATCCCTTTCAATATTCTTTCTTATCTTTTTCCTTGAATATCAAGCCCACTGGAAGCCCCAAAGAACTCAAGGGCTTGTGCTTACGAATAGAGGTGTCCTGGATCCTGAGGGTTGAACCCTCATTTCAAAAGGGAAGCTATAAAAGGAGACTTCTTCTGTAGCTAGCATATAATCATTTGTGTGGTAACATGGGATTTACCTACCAAAAATGAATATTTTGGGTGACTGAAATTGTGAAGACTGGGTTTTGAAAAGATTTTTCTTTTCTCATGGTTGTACACCTTATGGTGAGTAGTAGTATTTATGTCAACATTTGTATAATAAGATTAATACCATAGATGAAAAATGTCTAATCAAAAATGGGTGGAGCAAGATGGCTAAATAGAAACCTCTTGCAGTCATGCCACCATAAGAACACCTAATTTAACAACTATCCACGCAAACAAGTACCTTCAGAAGAACCTAAAATCAGCTGAGTGACCCTCCCTGGTTTGAACGTTACATCAAGGAAATAGACACTGAAAGGGCAGAAAAGAGAGTCTTGCATTATCTGTGCCCACCCTATCCTTTCCCAGCCATGCTGAGTTAGTAAGCCTAGTGGAGGGATAATCTCTGTACCTGGGAGAGGGAGAGTGACAAGACTATGGGACTTTCTATCAAAATTCAGGGCCATGTTGGCACAGGGGAACACAGCATAAAGGAGATTCTGCTGGTGCCCATGGAGGAAGCACTGTGATCAGCCTCAAAAGAGGAAATCCTCCACTGGCAAAGAGCAGCCTGGAACCTAGACTAAATCTGTAAAGCAGTTGGGGTACAAAGGGATGAAGTCTTTGGGCAATTCCTGTGACTGTGCTGCCTCACAGTGAGTGCACTTAGGATACACAGGGCCCTGTGAGACACCAGCAGCTATGGTCACACCAGTGCTTGTGTCACCACTCCATCAACTATAGGCAGCACAGCTCAGGGACTCTTCTTCCTCTTGAAGAAAGGAAATGGAAGAGTTCAGAGAACTTTGTAACTTCAGTACCAGTTCAACCATGGTAAAGTACCAATCAGACTCCTGAGGCCTCTGAGTGCCAGCCTAGTTTGTCAATAGCATCTGGACCCAACCTAGGTCAGCAGGAGACATACTGCCTTGAAGGGAAGGACCCAATCCTAGCAGGCTTTGCTACATGCAAACTGAAGTGATGAAGATAGGTGACCTTTCAGAAAAAGAATTCAAGATAGCTGTTCTGAAGCAACTTGATAAACTTCAAGATAATCTAGAGAAAAAATTCAAAAGCCTATCTGAGAAATTTAACAAAGAGATTGAAATAAAAATATCATGCAGAAATTTTTAAGAATTCTACTGAAAAACTGAGAACTGTAGCAGAATTGACCAAGTAGATCAGAGAATCAGTGAGCTTAAAGACAGTTTATTTAAAAATACACCATTGGAAATAAACAATCAAACAAAAGACAAAAGAATACATAAGAATTAAGCATACCTATAAGATTTACAAAATAGCCTATAAAAAGCAAATCTCATAGTTTTTGGCCTTAAAAAAAAGGTAATAAAAGAGCGTGGGGTAGAAAGTTTATTTAAAGAAATAATAATAGAGAACTTTCCACACTTAGAGAAAGATCTCTATATTTAGATATAAGAATGTCACAAGAGAGCAAGTAGTTTTAATACAAATAGAGCTACCTCACAATATTTAATAATCAAACTTGTAAAGGATATGGATAAAGATAAGGTCCTAAAGGAAGTAAGACTTAAGAAAAACATAACACAGAAAGGTGCTCCAGCACATCTGGCAGAAAGCTTCTCAATGGAAATCAAAAGGCCAGGAGAGAGTGGCATAGCACATTCAAAGTACTGAAGCACAAAAACCTTAATGCCAGAATAATATATCTTGAAAAAATATTGTTCAGACATAAAGTAGAAATAAAGACTTTCTACAATCTGAAAGGAAAGGGCATTAATGAATAATAAACAATCTTCTGAAGGTATACAACTCACTGGTAACACTAAGTACACAAATACAGAATACACTATTGGTGTAATTGCGGTGTATAAATCACTTATGTCTTGAGTAGGAAGAAAGACTAAAAGACAAATCTATAAAAATTTAACAACAACTTTGAAAGACAGATGGTATCAAAAGACATAGAAACAACAAAAAGTTAAAAGTTGGCAGATGGAGTTAAAGGATCAAATTTCTGCTAGATTTCTTTCCATTTTGTTTTTTGCAGGGTTTTTTTTTTGGCCAGGGCTGGATTTGAACTCACCACCTCTGGTATATGGGGCTGGCACCCTACTCCTTGAGTCACAGGCACCACCCTGCTAGATTTCTTTTTGTTTGCTTGTTTGTAAGCAGAGTTGTCATAGGTGTAGAATAATTAGTTGTGAAGTATGTTTTGCAAGCCTCCTGGTAATGTTACATCAAAAAACCTAGAACAGATGCAAAAGGAAGGAAGGAAGGAAAGACCACTAATTCAGCAGAAATCAAATAACAATAGACAGTAGTAAGTCCTCACTTATCAATAAAAACATGGAATGTGAATGGACTAAACCCTCCTATCAAAAGACTTAGAGTGAATGAATGGATAAAAATATAAGAGCTACCTACATGTTGTCTATAAAAAACACACTTTACCTACAAAGACACATATACACTGAAAATAAAGGAGTAGAAAAGAACATTCCATGCAACTAGATACCAAAAAGAGCAGGAGTAGCAATACTTCTGTCTGAAAATATAGATTTTGATACAAAAACTGTAGAAGGAGACAAAGAAGGTCATCATATTATAATAAAGGGGTCAATGCAAGGAGAGGATAGAACAATTCTAAATACATGTTAACCCAAAACAGAGGCATCAGGATATATAAAGCAAATATTATCAGAGGTCGAAATACAGATACTCCCCAATTCAATAATTAATTGGGACCTCAACACTCCATTTTCAGCATTGGACAGAACATTTAGACAGAAAATTAACAAGGAAACATTGAACTTAATCTGCACTATAGAACAAATTGACCTAATAGATATTTATAGACTACTTGATCCACATTCACATTTTTCTTCCCATTCATGGATCATTCTCAAGATATGATACACCATATCACAGGCAAGTATCCAAGAATTTAAAGAGCTCATAACAAGTGTTTTCTCCTACCACAACGGAATAAGACTAGAAATCAATAACAAAAAGACCATGTGGAAATTAAACAATATGCTTCTAAATCACCAGCGAGTTACCTGTGGTTCAAGGAGTAAGGTGATAGCCCCATATACCAGAGGTGGTAGGTTCAAACCCTTAATTAAGAGATTAAGAGGGAAATCTAAAATTGTTTTTAAGAGAAATGAAAATGAAACCATGACATATCAAAACCTATGGAGTCCAGCAAAAACAGAAATAAGGGAAAAGTTTATAACAATAAGTGCCTATATCAAAAAAGTGGGAAAGGTTTAAATAAACAACCCAATGAAGCATCACAAAGAACCATAAAAGCAAAAACAAACCTAACCCCAAATTAATGGAAAAAGAAGAAATATTAAGATTGGAGTAGAAATAAATTGAACTGAAATCAAGAAAACAATACAAAAGATCAATGAATAGAAAGTGAATTTAAAAAAAAATAAACAAAGACACAACTTTAGCCAGACTAAAAAAAAAAAAAAAAAAAAGAAGAAGACTCAGAGATGAAAAAGGAGACATTACACCTGATACTGCTGAACTTCAAAGGATCATTAGAGATGAAGAGCAACTACAGTAGATGCCAATAAATTGGAAAAACTAAAAGCAAGGCATAAATTCTTAGACACATGCAACCTATCAAGACTGAGCCAGGAATAAATATAAAACCTGAATAAACCAAAAATAAGTAAGGGGATAGGAGCAGTAATAAAAAGCCTCCCATCAAAGAAAAGCCCATGACTCAATAGCTTCTTTGATGAATTTTGTCAAGCATTTGAAGAACTCATACCAATCCTATTTAAACTATTCTCCCCAAAACGAGAATAAGATACTGCCAAACTCATTCTATAAGACCTATACATACTATTACTCTGATAACAAAACCAAACAAAGACACAACAATAACAATGACAAAACTATAGGCTGATATCTCTGATGAATATAGGCGTACAAATCCTCAATAAAATACTAGCAAACCAAATTCAAAAAACTTTAAAAAGATTATTTATCATAATCCACTGCAATTCATCCCAGGGATGCAAAGATGATTTAACACATGCTAATAAATCACTGTGATACATCATAAAATCATTTGAATTGATGCTGAGAAAGCATTCAATAAAATTCATGGTAAAAACTGAAAAAAAATATGGAAGAAACTTACCTCAACATGATCAAAAATTTACCTGACAGACCCACAGCTAGAATCATGCTGAATAGGAAAAACCTGAAAGCCTTTCCTCTAAGATCTGGAAAAAGACAAAGAGGCCCACTCTAGCCTGTTATTAAACATGGCACTGGAAGTTCTAGCTAGAACAATTAGATAAGAGAAAGATATAAAGGGCATCTAAATTGGAAAGGAAGAAGTAAAATTATCTTAAGATTTATACCCAGAGAAATGTAAACACTTCACACACACACACACACACACACACAAAAACACTTAGAACTGATAAATTCAGTAAAGTTGCAGGATACAAAATCAACATATAAAAATTAGTAGCATTTCCATATGCCAATAATAAACAGTTTGAAAGAAGAACCAAGAAAATAAGCTCACTTGCAGTAGCTGAACATAAAATAAAATTCCTAGACAACAACATAACCAAAGAAGTGAAAGATTTCTACAGTGAAAACTGTCAAACATTGAGGAAAGATGTTTAGGAGAATACACACAAAAAATATGGAAAGATATTTCATTCTTATGAATTAGAAGAATTACTTATGTTAAAATGTCTTTAATACCCAAAACAACCTACAGATTCAATGCAATCTCCATCAAAACACCAAGGACATTCCTCCCAGAAATTCGAAAAACTAATCCTAAAATTTATATGAAACCATAAGAGACCCAAATAGCCAAAGTGATCCTGAACAAAAGAATGAAAGTGGAGAAACCACATTTATCTAACTTAAAATTATATTATAGTGCTATAATAACCAAAACAAAATGGTAATGATATAAAAATAGACACATAGACCAAGAGAACAGAATAAAAAATCCAGAAAGACATCCACACATCTGTAGCAAACTTATCTTTGACTAAGGTGCCAAGAGCATGCAGTAGGGAAAGTACAGTCTTTTTCATAAATGGTGCTGGAAAAATTGAATATTCACATGCAGTAGAATGACACTAGACCATTATCTCTTGTCATATACAAGAAGCAAATCAAAATGTATAAAAGCTTCAGTCTATGATCTGAAACTATGAAACACTGGGGGAATGCTTCCAGACATTGGACTTTTAAGGATTTCTTATTTAGTACCCCTAAAACACAGACAACCAGAGCAGAATGGGGGAAATGAGATCATATCAGGCTAAAATGCTTTTCACAGCAAGGCAAGCAATTAACAAAGTGAAACAATCCACAGAATGGATGACATTACTTGCAAACTATCCCTCTAAGAAGGGATTAATAAAGTACATAAGGAGCTCCAACAACTCTATAGGAAAATATCAAATAATCTGATTTTAAAATGGGCAAATGATCTGAGTAAACATTTCCCAAAAGAATACATTCAAATGAATACCAGGTATATGAAAAAATGCTCAAAACCATCAGTCATAAGAAATATGCAAATCAAAACTACAATGAGATATCATTACACCTCAGATAAATGGCTTTTCTCAAAAAGGCAATAACAAATGCTAGTGAGGACATGGAGGAAGGGGAAGTCTTGTACACTGTTGGTGGTAATGTATATTAGTGCAGCCTGTATGGGAAACTGAAAACAGAACTACCGCATACTCTCTGCTGGATACATAGCCAAAGGAGGTGAGGTGCACATAAAGACATGCGCGCTCCCATACATATTGTGACACTATTCACAATACCCAAGATATGAACTCAACCTGTGTCTATTAATTAATTAATGGATAAAAAATAGTGGTAAATATAAGCACTAGAATATTATTGATATATAGTCACAAAAAGAAGTCATGCCCTTTGCAACATCATGGATGGAACTGGAGAACATTATATTATGTGAAATAAACTGAATCCAGAGACATAAATCTTTCACATGTCCTGATTCATACAAGGAAGCCAAATATTAAAAACAAGTGACCTCAGGAAGCCAGAGTGTAGCATTTAACCCATAGGCTTAAGAATGTAGTGGGAAGGGGGTGATAAAGTGGGGATGATTAATGGGTACAAAAATATATTATGGTTAGATAAATAGAATGAACAAAGGGACTATAATCAACAATTAACTTAGGGTTATATTTAAAAATAACTAAAAGTATCAAAGAATCATAACGTTTGTAACACAAAGGAATGTTAAATGCCTCAGGTGGTGGATACCCCAATTACCCTGATTTGATTAATTCATATTGCATGTCTATATAAAAACATCATGTGTACCCTATAAAGATATACTACTATTATATATACATAATAATATTTTTAAAATTCTAATTTAAGTTTACACAAATAGTAAAACTTGAATCACAGGGATTTTTTAAAAGATATTTTAATTTTGGTTCCTGAGCCTGTTATCCTATATGAAGACACAAAGATGACATACCTTGAAGGTTCTCAAAATAACTGAAGTACACTAGTAAAGGTAATGAAAACTTGAAAATCTTGTCATACGTGTGAATGGTATGGAGGCCAGCAAATTCATGAGAAATGAGTCACAAAATGTTATTAAGCTGACTCTATATCACAGCAGAGCTGAGGTACAGATTGGTTTCACAAGGGGTAGGTCATCAGATCATGTGATTCTCAAGATTGTTTTATTTTATTGTAATTTTTTAAAATTTCAGGTAAAATGAGGGTACAAACAGCTAGGTTACAATGTTTGCATTTGTTAGGTAGAGTCCCTCTTGCAGTTTTGTTCCACACTCAAGAAGTGTGCCATATACCCTTACATTTTGGGAGTGCCCATTAAGTGGGAGCACATCTATCCCATTCCCTCCTCCTCTATTTCTGCTCCCTCATTCTCCCTCTCCCCAGCTTGAATTGAATCAAATTTTTCTCTTATGTGGGCAAGCATTGCATCATCTACTAGCTTCATACTAGTACTTAGAACATTACTTTTTTCCCCATTCTTGTGTTACTTTACTAAGAAGAATGTGTTTCAACTCCATCCAGGGTTTACAGAATATGTAAAGTCTTCATCTCTTTATGCCTCAATAGTATTCCATGGTATACACATATCACAGTTTATTAACCCATTCCTGGTTTGGTGGGCATTTAGTTTGTTTCCACATCTTGGCAATTGTAAATTGAGCTGTGATAAAAAAAAAAAAAAAAACCTAATGCAAATGTCCTTATGATAAAAGGATTTTTTTTCCTGTTGAGTAGATGCCTAGTAACAGGACTGCAGGACCAGTAGGTCCATTTTGACTTCTTGGAGGATTCCCCATACTTGTTTCTGAAGAAGCTGTATTTGTTTGCAGTCCCACCACCAGTATAAGACTGTTCCCTTCTCTCCACATTCACACCAGCATCTGCAACTGAGCAAGAATGAGACCCCATCTCTACTAGAAAAAAAAAATACAAAAATAAAAATTAACCAGGCATCATGGCACATGCTTATCACTACTGGTATAAGTCCCAGCTACTTTGGAGAACAAGGCACGAGGATTACTTGAACCCTGAATTTTGAGGTTGCAGTGAGCTTTGCTGAAGCCATTTACTCTGCCAGGGGCAAATGAGTTGAGACTCTGTCTTGAAAACAAAAACAAACAAACAAACAAAAATAATCATAGAAAAACACAAAATATAATAAAGAAATAAAACTGGGGAAAAATACACCCTGTGTAAGATCCTCACATAAAATCTTCACTTCTCAGTGTTCTTCCTGGAAAAGAATTCTCAGGGCTTTTTCCCTTCCATCTTCATTTTTGTGCAAGAGCTTGTGCAAGAGGCACTTGAGAAAGCTTTAATTCAAGGCCTTTTTTTTGTTGTTCTCGTGGGAACATGAGAGAAAGCTGAAAAGCTTCCAATTAGTTTAGTGAGAAAACATGACCTTTAGGCCCTTCTTTGATGGAGTTTAGTATTTAGAGAATGTATAAATATGTGTGCAATAAAGCAACTATTGCATTTTGTATCAAGAGAAACCACTGGCCCAGTGGATTCACTGAGTTTTCAGGCTGAATTCTAAGCTACAGGAAAATAGCACAGACACTTGTCATGAAGCTGGTAACCGTCTTCCTGCTGGTGATGATCAGCATTTGCAGCTACTCTGGTAAGTAGCCTCCAACACTGATATTTCTCTACTTTCTATGAATGAGAACACAAATAACAAACCTAAACTCAGTGACAGTGGAATATGATAAGGAGAGTTTTTATTTATTCAATGTTCTCTTAAACTGACACATGATAATTGTACATACTTACAAAATTGGAAAAAGTTTTAAAATCACAGAAAATAGAAATGTTAAAAAGTATTTCAGATTTCACACACCCAATCTCTACTCCAAGATACAAATGATCCCTAAGGCATCCTGGATGGGAAATTAGCTAACTCACAGGATGGTGAAACAGCACTTTTCACAGTTGGACAATGGTCACCATTAGTTTTTCTTATTTTCCTTAATCCTGAGTCAAAATTTAACTTTATAAGTCATTTCTTTTGCTTTTGAAACTATGTGGAGTCATTTCTTGCCATCATCTCCAATTAACCAGGTGACTACATTGGTTGTCCTGAGATAGCAACATTCAAATGTTAGCTTACCCTGGAGATAGTCGCTGCGTAGCTATACTTGTTGGACAATGGATAAGCATTAGATTTGGACATTAGTTCATGATAAATACTGTTCTCACATTGCTTATAGTCTACTGGGGAGATAAGACTTCTACACAAGTTATTAAAATATACGACTATATAAAAGCCACAGGAGATATACAACAAGAGCTCTGTGAGTGTCCTGAGGGATGAAGGATTTAATTTACCGGTAAGGGTACAGAGGCTAAATTCTTGGAGCAGTGGGAGAACTGGTCCATTCTTTTTGGAAGGAATCCTTGCCACTATCAGAAAGATACATATGGCTTCACTGGAAAAAAACACATCCTGATGGCCACTGCTCATTAAGAGAACAGAAAGGTTTGAAGATCTTCCTTGATGAATATATAAATACATATGGACAAGACATTCACTACAGTATGTGAAATAAGAAGTCTAGAAATTGATCATGAGACACTGGTTACTCCCCATAACTACACTGGAAAATTTAGCTTGTAAATTTTATAGAATAGTCATAGGAATTTGTAACTTCACTAGTTTTGGATATTATGTTGTTCTGTAGTGTGAGAGACAAGTACCTACGGGTGATAGAGGCAACAGAATGGAGGATGGAGAGATATAATACCTTCCCTAAGGGGGAGAATTTGGGAGGGAAATAGGTGGTAGAAGATGGGGGGAAAGTAGGTGCACAGGCTCCATTTTTATAACTTGAATGGGGAAATTAAAAAGTTGTTAAAGAAAATGAGCAAAGGCAGATCTCTGCCAGCAAAAGGCAATGTGTTTTTTGGTATATGCTCACATATGCGTGTATTTTTACAGCTGCACACATGCTTTTGTAAAACTATGTGTAATGCATTTTTCCCAGTCTCTACTCTTTCCCTCCCACTCATCTTCTATGTGAAAGGTATCTTTCTAAAGCCAAAGCCCTAAATTTAATTGTCCCATGGAAAAGCGATGACAGCTCCCAATCCCCAAGAGAAAAAAATCCAAACTCATTGATTTGACATCCAAATCTCTTCCTTTCACTCAATTTACTCAACTCATACTCTTTATGTTCCATCCCTGGAAAGACCCCACTGGATCAGTGTATTACAGTGTCTCTGAGCAGAAGACCCACCATTCTGTGCATACACTTTCATCTTAACATCTTAGTGTCTTCTTCATTTTCTTTCTAAATTATTGTCTGTCTTTTTTACTTTAAGTTACAGATGTTCATCTCAGACATAGGTCTAATATTATTTCTTTTGGAAGATTCCTGCAACATCCTCCCACAACAGCATTAGTCATCCTTTCCTTTGTGTTTTCATAGAACTTTGTCTACTGAGTTATCAAACAACAGGCCACATAGATCTTTATTGTCCACTGAAGCATGTGAGGTCTCTCTATGCTATTTGTCTATGTATCCCCACTAACTGGCATAGAGCCTGAGTTCAGCTTCTCTGCAGTGTCAAGCTGAATTGGCTGGGAGCAGCTCCCTAGACTGTGAAGTCCATTCTCATCCTTGAATGGAGATGCATCAGGGCATCTCTCCTAATGAATCTCCACATACAAAGTACCTTTCTTTCCATTCAACGGCAAGGTTCTATGGAGTGCTTACTGCAGGCCAGCATCAGTTTTAGTCATGGAGTGCAGCAGTGAATAAAACATAAATTCTGACTTCTTTTGAAACCTACATCATAATGTAAAAATTAAGGCAATAAAAATATCAGTTACTACTTCAGACAAGGGTAAGAAAAAAGAAGACAGAGAGTAACTGATGTGTGGTGCTATTTCAGATACAGTGGCCATTGCATGCTTCTCTGAGGAGGTAACATTTGAAGAGACACCAAGCTATGTGAGAAAGACAGACAGCTGAGGAAAGAGGTGGAGGCTGTCATGGGAAATGAAGATGGGTGGGTCTGGAATGGGGCTGCTGATGGATGGAGTGGAAAGTGATGATGTCATATGCAGGAACTGAATGTGCCTGTTTCACCTGCTTTCTCTCTTGTTCTGCAGCTACTGCCTTCCTCTTCAATAGTTTGCCTCTTCCTGCCCCAGTTGAGAAAGTGCTTCCTCTGGACAATGTTCTTTCCTTCATGGATCCATTAAAGCTTCTTCTGAAAACTCTTGGCATTTCTGTTGAACACCTTGTAGAAGGGCTAAGGAAGTGCGTGAATGAGCTGGGACCAGAGGCTTCTGAGTCTGTGAAGAAACTGCTGGTAAGTATGGCTTGAAGTGATCAATTTGACAAGGGGGAGGACTTAGTCACCCTAAACACCTACCCCATCCTATTGTCACTTTAAAGGTGTATTTCCTCTATATTGATGATGCTCATCTAAAATTTATATGTCTTACAATCTCAAGGAAAGTGCAATTGTGACCTTTCCAGAAAGAATTTTTAAATGACAGAGTCGTATGTTCTAGCTGTGACTTTACCACCAACCACCATGGTGATTTTAGATGAGATTTCACCACACTGAGTCAGTGTTTCTCCTTCAATAAAATGCTTGGCTAATAAGACAGTGGAAGTAAATATTTTTTACTTACATGTAATTAGCAACATGCTAATTACATGTAAGCTGCTCTGATTTTTATTCTCCTTCTGCCTTTCAGGAGGCCCTATCACACTTGGTGTAACCACCGGATAAAGAAGAGTGAAGTTGAGGAGGATGATTCTCTCAAGGCCCTGGCTAAAACCCATTCCACTGAATAACAGATTAAATGCCCTAAAATGTAGTCACCCCTGAAAGGCATGATTAAAGCAATGAATAGATTTTTCAGTTTGTCCTATTTTTATTTCTAGTAGCGCCATTCAAAAGGGCATAACTAACTAATTTTTCCTTTGGATCATAAGCTCTAGAGAACCTATTTTTATAAAGACACGCAGGCATTTTAAGTGCTTCTCTTCCTCTCCTAACTCTAAGTTAAATATCTCCATTTTTTCAAGTATTCTTTACCTGAGAATATTTCCAGAAATTTTTTAATTTAAAAAATATAAAGGAATTTTCCAAGTATTATCTGACAAGTCTAGTGTCTTACTAACTTCATTCGTTTGGAGTCTATAGCATCAGAATGCTAGTTTTAATTCAGTTTGTAGTGACTCTAGGGCTGATCAGTAGCCCTCACAGACACCTCTACCAAGGAAGTCTTTTACTACATCATCTTATATGAATAGGTTATAAACTTTCTCCACCCCCCCCCAATTCTCTCTACAATGTTGACAGAATTGTGTTTTCAAGGCATATTCTGCTTCTATCATGACCCTCTACAAAAGAGATTTCAAACTCCTGAGTGTGGCCAACAACACCCTTCAGTATTAGGCCTGTGTTTTCATGTCTACTCCCATCTATTTTCTTTTCTTCACACCTGGTCTCCCCAGTCACACTTAACAGATGACCAAATTCTTTTCCCTCAAACATTCTTACACATTAATGAAAAATCAAGTGTCTCCTTACCCCGAATGCCTGCCAGGTTTATTTTCAGACAGAGCCTGTGACAGTCTTGGGACTGTTTGCTCGGGGGTCCAAGAGGAGGAGCAAAGGGTCCCTCCCCTTGCTCTGATCTTTTCTGTGTTGGGGCAATGGGAGAAGGGACATGACACTGACTGCTGTAGGTTACAATTCTCAGGTTCCCAGGTGGGCTGTTCTTCCCCCAAGAGGCTCAGGCAGTAGATTGAAGGTAGAAAGGGGAAAAACATTGTGTGATTCCCTGTACCTCTATCTTTGGGAGAAGTCTCTGGAAGTAGTCTAAGCTCCAAGTTCTATTGGAAAGGTCTGCATTGTTTCCAGCTTTATGTGATAGACTCCAGCCTCTGGGCTCTGTCACACACCTCTTCTCTTTGAATCTCTAGCTGAGCTTGATGCTGGCTTCTTATTTTTGTCAATTTGTTTTGTTTGTTTGTTTGTTGTTTGCAGTTTTTCTTTTGGCTGGGCCTGGGTTTGAACCCACCACCTCCGGCATATGGGGCCAGTGCCCTACTCCTCAGAGCTACAGGGCTGCCCAATTTTGTCAATTTCTTTGTTGCCTCACCAACACCCAGTTGATGTTTTAGCTCTTTTAACATTTATTCAATCAGGCCTTTCCATTGCATTCCTTCTCTTCTAAGTACTCAGTGTTCCTTAGTACTACAATGTTAAATGTCATCTCTAAGAATGTTATCTTTATTTTCCTGCAATTAGTTGACCTACATTTTTTGCAACTAAAATATTTTTTTCTTTTTTTCTCTAGATTTTTATTTATTGCACTGATCCCCTCCTGCAATGATTAATTAAATGTACAAACAGGAGACAAGGAAGCATTTCTGATGAGAAATGTAAGTGTTTACTAGGAGAAAAGAAAACATGCTCTGTAATATCTGGTCATGGGGGGGATCAAGCAACAAGGTAACCACATTCAAATAAGGAATATAACAGAAATATGGAAAAACCGGACCAATAGAGAGAGTACATGAAGGAAACTAAAAAACAAAAAAAAAACACTAAAGCCGATTCTGGCTTCTGGTCCTACCAGTCTTAGCCAAACTTGTTATATTTTATTAATGAATTTATGCTTCCCATGTTATATAATATTAGTCTTTCTCACATTTCTAGTTCCATCATCTATGTCTCCAGACTCTATTTTATTTTATTCTTCTGTGGAGCATCTCCATTGGGTTCTCTGATATCATGTCAAATGTTCTTTATTAAATAAATCTGATCACTTTTCTTCCTAATATTCCTTTCCCAAACTTCTCCAGGTCTCATGATAGCATCATCACTTTTTCAAATCTTAGGTTTATTTTCTTTTAATTTCATTAACTTCTAACTTTAATCTAGCATTTCCTTTCATTATGAAGGAAGACAAACCACAGTGGTGTTACCAGAATCCAAGACTCTTCCTCCAATGGGAAATCAGCTATCTTTACCACGTTATGATTTTTTTTTTTACATATACATGTGTTTATTAGGTTTCCATTTAGGTTTAGAATCATCTTTGGTTCTTGCTTGTCTATGACCCTTGACCTAAGTAGTCATCAAATTTTCTAATTTCTCTTTTATCTACATCCTTTTTTCTATTCCTTTGCTGTCACTCTGTTCTCTGCCTGAAATATACCTCCATGTTCTTTCTGATGGCCTTCCCTATATACTATAGTCTATGCATATAATTTTCTTAACTAGTATGTTGTGTTGGGGTTTCACGAGAGACAGACAGCGTCACTACAGGTACAGTCTCGCATCTGGAATTATTATAGTGAAAGAAAGAGATTACCTTTCTGGTGGAAGTAGCAAAGCTTTATTATTTAAGACCACCTTTTATAGTTAGCTGGTCACGTACACACTATTAATTAACAAGCAAAGCATTCATACTATTTTCTAATGTTAGTTCAACCTTCAAAAAGACACAAAGTTTGAAACCTAGAGACAGCTGCAAAAGGGAGTTTGTCTAAAGACTTGAGATTACCAAGAGGGGAGTAAAACCTTTAAAGTTATACTATACACTCATTATAGAAAGCAGATTTATGGCTTCTGTCTCTGGCAACCTGGTGGCCTCCGTATTTTTTTTTTTTTTTTTTTTTTCGTGGCATCTTAAATCTTTTTATTCTTTATTTTTTTTGTAATTTTTTAATTAAATGATAGTTGCATACATCAATACAAACATGGGGTACAGTGTAATGTTTTCACACACATTCTGAAATACTTTCATCGAGGTGGTTCACATAAATTTCATGTCATTTGCATAGTTGTTGTGTCAAAACATTTACATTCTAGTTCTAGAAAAGTTCA
>CAUYTI010051399.1:0-16260 GCA_963575145.1 Galago senegalensis
CCTCCGCCTCCCAAGTAGCTGGGACAACAGGCGCCCGCCACAACGCCCGGCTATTTTTTGGTTGCAGCCATCGTTGTTTGGCGGGTCCGGGCTGGGGATTCGAACCCACCACCTTAGGTGTACGTGGCTGGCGCCTTAGCCGGTTGAGCTATAGGCGCCGAGCCCAGACAATATGTTTATATTCAGATTGTTTTCCGTATAACGTGTAGAAAGGTAATATATTTGAAAATAACAACACAAAATGAGGCAATGTGAACAAAGTCAGACCCAGACTTTCATTGATAACAGACCACGGCACTGCACTCCAGCTCTGGGGACAGAGTGAGTGAGATTTTGTCTCAAAAGAAGAAAAAAGGAAGAAGAAGAAAAAAGAAAGAAAACAAAAGGTAAATGACAGACATAAATTCTACCATATTAATAATAAAAGTAAATGTGAATGCATTAAGCAATCCAATCAAGAGGCAGAGTTTGTCAAAGTGGATTTAAGAATAAGATCAAAATATACATTGTCTGTAGGAGACACACCTTAGATTCAAAGATAAAAATATATTCAGATTAAAAGAATGGAAAAATATATATCACACAAATAGCAACAATGAGAATGCCAGAGTGACTATCCTAATACCAGTAAAAAAAAAATACACTTTAAAACAAAAATGTTATCGGATATAAAGAGGCAATGCCTCTTTGATAATGAAAAAGAAAGGTCCATTCACTAGGAAGACACAAAAATTACAAACATATGTGCACCTATTAACAGAATAACAAAAATACATGAAGAAGCACTAACAGAATTAAAGGGAGAAATGGATAATGCAATATTAATTAAAAAATTCAATACACCACTATCAATAAAGGCTAGAACAACTAGGCAGAAGATTGACAAGGATGTGAAAGACTTGAACAACAGTATATATTAACTAGATCTAACAAATTATCTATAGAACACTCACCCCAACAGCAGCAAAGTATCCATTCTTCTGAAGTGCATTTGAAATGTTCTCCAGGATTGATCATATGCTAGTGCTTAAAACCAGAAATTGAAACCCTCATATGTTGTTGGTGGAAATATAAAATAGTACAGCCATTTTGCAAAACAGATTGGTAATTTCTCAAATATTAAACTTAAACTGACCCTGTTACCCATTAATTTCACTACTTGATACCTATTCAAAAGAGATAAAAACTTATTTCCACACAAAAACTCGTACGTGGATTTTCATAGAAGTGTATTCATAACATCAAAAAGTAGAAATAGGCCAGGTGCAGTGGTTCATGGCTGTAATCCAAGCCCTCTGGGAGGCCGAGGCAGGTGGATTGCCTGAGCTCACAGGTTCAAGACCAGCCCGAGCCAGAGTGAGACCTCATCTCTAAAAATAGAGCGGGCGCCTGTGTTCCTGACTACTCGTGAGGCTGAGGCAAGAGAATTGCTTAAGCCCAAGAGTCTGAGGTAGCTGTGAGCTATGATGCCATAGCACTCTACTGAGGGTAACAAACTGAGACTCTGTCTCAAAGAAAAAAAAAGTAGAAATAACCAAAATGCCAATCTATTGATAAAAAAACAAAATCTACCAATGAAATATTATTCAGCCACAACAGGAAATAAAATACAGATACATGTTACAGATGGATGAACCTTATTACAGCATGGATAAACCATGAAGATACAGATACATGTTACAAATGGATGAATCATTATGCAAAACAAAAGAAACCACTCACAGAAGATCACATACTATATGATTCCATTTATATGAAATTCCAGGAATAGGCAAATATGTAGAGAAAGGTAGATGAGGGGTTGTTTAGGGCCAAGAGAGTTGGGGAGATAGAGAATGACTACTAATGTGTAATGGATTTCTTTGAGGGGGGGGATAGAAATCTTTTAAACTTGGATTCTGGTGATGGTTGCATATCTTTATGGATACACTAAAAACCATTCAATTGTATATATTAAATAGGTAAAATTATGGTATGGGAATTACAGCTCAAAAATCTATAAAAATTATGATAAATTTTATGCTTATCAATGTGAAAATAGATCCAAAATTATAAATTATTTAAAAAATGCAACATGACCCAAGGGAAAAAAATCTAATAATCCTATGATTATTCAAAAAATTATTTGAGTAATTAAAACATTTCCAAAAAATGATTTCCAGAGATGACTGGATTTCCTGATAAATCCTTCCAAGTAATTAGGGAAGAAATTGTTGCAATTTTCCATAAAAATCTTCCAGGAAGCAGAAATAAAAGAACGCACTGCTCAGATCTTTTTATGAGGTCAGCATAAGCTTCATACCAAAGCTGAAATGAATATCTCAAGAATAGCATCACAGGTCAGTCTCTCTTCTAAGTATGCATGCAAAAATTCTAAACAAAAGTACAAACTACATCTATGGTATGTGAAACAATAATACGTCGCAACCAAATTGCTTTTATTCCAGCAGTGCAAAGTTAGTTTAATGTTCAGACATAAAACAGATCTCAGCGATGAATTAGAATGGAAAAAAAATCATTTAGAAAATATGTCTAAACCAGGAGAAACGTATGAGTACATAAACACAACAGATAATGCCTCACAAAAAAATAGATAAAGATAAATGAAGATTATGGAATGTTTTAAAATTGTTAAACTAACAAAAAGAGACAGTTAAAAATGATTCAAGAGGAAATTACAAACACTAAATATTTTTGAAAGTAAAAAACACAAAAACATAAATAGCCAGGAGTGGTAGCTCAGGC
The DNA here is from genome assembly GCA_963575145.1 of Galago senegalensis. Lineage (NCBI taxonomy): Eukaryota > Metazoa > Chordata > Mammalia > Primates > Galagidae > Galago > Galago senegalensis. The sequence continues at coordinate 2,746 of CAUYTI010051399.1, forward strand.
CTGTAATCCTAGCACTCTGGCAGGCAGAAGTGGGTAGATTGCTTGAGTTCAGGAGTTTGAGACCAGCCTCAGCAAGAGCAAGACCCCATCTCTAAAAAATAGAATGTGGGCGTAGTAGTGGATGCCTGTAGTCCCAGCTACTTGGGAGGCTGAGGCAAGAGAGTCACTTGAGCCTAAGAGTTTGAGGTTGCTGTGAGCTATGATGCCATAGCACTCTACCAAGGGTAACAAAGTAAGACTCCATATCAAAAAATATAATAAATAAATGAATAAAATGCAAATGGTAAGAGTCCCTAACGAACAAAATCAAAGCTCAAAAATAGAAAAAATACTGATAATATAATTCAAGAAACTTTTCCAGAATAACATAACGATAATTAATAATAATCAGAATTGCACATTGAAAGAATATATCATATGCCTGAGAATATTAAGCCAGATCTATAACACTGAGATTTATTCTAGAGAAATCTTTGAATATCATAAAAATATGAGCAGGTAATTTTAATCCCCCCCCAAACTGATTTTTAACTAGAAAAGGGATGAGAAAACTGTCATCAACATGCAAGAACTTGGGATCTATTGATCCCTCCTGAAGGAGGCTCTTAAAGAATGAGCGTCACACAACCAAAATCACTAGAGACAATCAAGATAACCCCTGGTGGAGGGTATTAAATGTACAGTTACTTATAGAATTAGAACTAAGTGGAGATTACAATGGAGAGTGTAAAGTATGTAATGCCTAAGTGCTCTGGCAATGTCGACACCAGGCCTTGTAATACAAAGTAAGAGAAAGATTGAACAAAGGTCAAATGAAAGTAAAACTGCTTAAGTAAACATATGGTTTACTAAATATAATGTTAGAATTGCTATTCTGAATCTGTTTTGTGAATAACGTGGTGGTATAAGACTCACAAGCAATTCTGCAATATTCTACTTATAACATCCCTTGTAAACTTGAAGATTGCAAGTATCAGGATGGGAGAAAAGGAACAGAGAGGTAATGTGGAAAAAGTCATGTAAAAACTCCATAGTCCTGAATTGGGCTCAAAATCATAGATTTTATGAATTAATAAGGTATTTTAACTATATATATTTCCTATCCCTTTTTATTGAATAAACCTAGAAATAAGGGCTAATTTAGTAGCAAAAAATAGCCATAGGGCCAGATTGTGGTCTTGAAATGACTGATTTCAGGTCTGAGAAGCAGTTGTATGAGACAAACTTAGAAATCTTGGGTGGTGCCTGTGGCTCAAAGGAGAGGGCACCAGCCCCATATGCTGGAGGTGTCGGGTTCCAACCCAGCCCTGGTCAAAAACCACAAAAAAAAAGGGGGGGGGGAAAGGAAGAAAATCTTGGGGGCAGCACCTGTGGCTCAAAGAAGTAGGGTGCCAACCCCATATGCTGGAGGTGCCGGGTTCAAACCCAGCCCTGGCCAAAGAGGAAAGAAGTTATTAAAGATAACTAGAGTATCACTTCTGAGGTTTGTCTTATAGGGGTACAGGTGAATCTTTCTAAGCGGAGAAATGTGAACGTTTTAAAGCAATAACTGAGAAAATGACATGAAGGCTGTGTTGACCAGTTTGATGGAAGTATTTCAGATTCCATGTGAAAACTCCACACTGTACCCCAGAAGTGCATTAATGTACATAGTTATCATTCAATTAAAAAAAAATCAAAAAAAAAAAGAAAATGGGAAATTGTATCTAAATGTACCTTTATTTACAAAACACTCTCTAACAAATTTTAAAGAGGTGGTCAACATGTTGAGAATATTTTGTAAATATTCTGCAAAATTTTGTAATGAATATTTTGTAAGTAAAGGTACAATTAGCTACAATTTTTAGGGGCAACCCTTGCAGCACCAGTAGTTTTACTTTAAAAGAGAACCCACATAGAAACTTCATTCCCCTTAAGAGGTACTAGGGATAATTGTTTTCTTAGAAAGTAGACAGAAGACTAGGTCATAGGGAGGGAATGATAACAGAGCAAACTAAGCTAAGAAATTCAATGAGATACCAGAAATCAAAAAGTGAAAGGAGGTCTTGCACTAATAGATTAGTGCAAATACCTAGTTCTCTCTAAATAGTAATTTGTTAAGGACAGTCAGAACACTTATTACTCTTAGGTCACATGTCCTTATGGAAGATCATGATTATTCTTATTTTCACTACAGAATAATGCTGAATATGTCATAAAGTTTTTTCTGACTTGTTTCCAAGCATATGTATGTGGGATTATTACTTGCATGCAAATTAAAAAACAAGTTTTTGAAAAAAAATTTATTAAAAGAGCTTTCAGATATTTAGTAAGCCAAAAATTATTTGTATTGACGAGACAAACAGAAAACAGTTAATGATCTAAAGATCATTATGGTTTTGACTTCTTTTATGGCTAATAATGTTGAACAACATTTTGGTGTTTGTTAGCCATTTGTCTATGTTTTTTGGAGAAATGTCTATTGAGTCTCTTTGCCCATTTTTAAGTAGGTTGACTTTTTATTACTATTCTAAGAGTTCTTTCCTCATCTTGAACTATAAAATTTTTCTCCTGTTCTTTGGGTCATCTTTTCACTTTCTTGACGGTATCCTTTGAAACATAAAGTATTTAATTTTGATTATATCCAATTTATCTATTTCTTCTCTTGTTCTTGGTGCATTTGATTTCATACCTAGGAAACCATTATCTAATCCAAAGATTTACATCTATGTTTTCTTATAAGAGCTTTATAATTAATTCTTTAAAATTTTTACATATACTGGGGAATAACAGCCCATGAGCACCTTTAAATAATGTTTATTTTTTATTACAATAGGATAAAAATTTTAGGCATATTCAGATTCCAAAACTCATTCTTAGCATTTGAAAGATTTGGGTTATTTATCCCTGTCTATCTACTTTTCTATAATTGAGAAAAGTGTTCACCAGTTTTTTTTCTCTTTGTGACAGCTCAGTAATTTACAAAGTTTTATTTTATATTTTACCACTTCCTTTATTTTTACTAAAATATTGTAATTTATTCAGAACACTAGTTTTGTCATTAAATACCATGGTGTAATTTGCAAAGTCATAAATGGGTTTCCGAAAAGCTAATTTTATCTTTATGTTTTCCATATTTGTTGCTTCAAATTCTTACTTGAATATTTTCAATTTTTTTCAAGGATCATTTGTATTTTTTTTTTTTTGGAGACAGAGTCTCATTATGTCACTCTTGGTAGGGTACTGTGGTGTCATAGCTCACAGCAACCTCAACATCTTGGGCTTAAGTGATTCTCTTGCCTCAGCCTCCCAAGTAGCTAGGACTATAGGTATCCACCACAACACCAACTATATTTTGTTGCAGTTGTCATTGTTGTTTAGCTGGCCCAGGTTGGGTTCTAACCCACCAGTCCTGGTAACATGGCCAGCTGTGCTATGGATGCCAAGCCAAAATCATTTGTATTTTTAATTTAAAATTTCTAATTATTTTTTAGTCCATGGGTAGAGATAAATGAAAACTTTGAGCAAATTAATTCAGTTTTTACCTCACTTTTCATTTATGTCTTCCCAGTAGCCTAACAAAACAATTCTCCACCTTTTCTTGTTGTTGTTGCTATTGCTGTTAACTTAGATTCTAATCTTCACTCTGTCAACTTCCCAGCTCTGGGATATTTCCCAAAAATATCCCAATCCCTAAACTCTGGTTCTCAAGATTTTTTTCTTCAATGGCTCACCAAGACATCTTCTACCCTAGCAAAAAGTTCACACGGATTTCTCTAATATTTTGGAGCCACAGTCACAGTCACGTACTCCAAATTTACTGTATTTCCATTCCCCACCCTTCTCCACCCAAACTTATCCTTGGATTTTCACTGATTTATTGCTTTCAAGTTAGCCTGCCTTTGTTCACAGAGCTCCTCCTCCAGTGCTGGGTGAAACACTTGTATCACCATTCTAAAGAATATCATTACTCTTTTTCTGTGAAGAGTAAAACAAGAAGAAATCCACTTGATTCAGATACTCTCAAGCTTTCTAAAGGATTAGAGTTCATTTCTCATCCTTGTACAAGAAGTTATAGAGGAATCATCCAGATAAAAGGTAAGGTACACACATTGTGTTTGCTTATATTTTACAAACCTAATCTTCCAAATATATTTATTTTAGCTAGAGATTTACAACCAAGTTAATTTAGAATTTAAAAGTTTCTTTTATTTAATTTAGAAAACAGTATAATAGTAAAAAAAGTATTGTTTTTTCACTTCCTTTCTTGGAAAATTTGAAGCTATTACACTGTTATTCAGATAAATTTATGTATGCAACATTATATATGTATATGTATATATTTATATATTATATACATATATGTAAACATTATACACTAAGCCATATTCTGTTTGGATAGTATATCTTTATATATAGTTACAAGAATATTTTTACTTCATAGACTTTTTAAAAGCTGAATCATTTCCTTTTTATGAAAAAATCATGGCTAAAACCTAAGAACAAGGCAAAAAGCATTTCCCCTTAAACTACTTGTCCTAAAAATAATCTATTCTAGAATTATTTGCACCCTACCCTGTCAGATAAACTAGGAAACAAGATTAATAACTTAGATTATTAATATTTTAATTTCTATTAAAAAAGGCTATCACTTCTTATTTAAAACTGTAATTATATAGGAGATGATTATTGTGTAAACATGGTTGTGATTTGATTAATTTAGGATTTTTAGATTTGATCTACTAGATTCTGATACTATAGTCTATGTTTAATCACTATCCTCAATACTTACTATCTTTCATAATTAAACTTACTAGTGATGATCAATAAATGTTTGATTTGGCAAGATTTGTTTCACATATCTAAGAGTTTATCACCATCTCACTGTTTATCTTTATAAATATCCCAAGAGTATCATGTTGCTTGAAAAGAACTCAGTATGTATATATCAATGAGATTTATTTTATGCAAATAATTCTTTTAGCTAAAAATCTTTGTACCCTGGTCAAATTTATAATCACAGTAATTCTTTTCTTTGTGCCTCCCAAATTAAGTTTACTACTGTATTACCTACAAAGATAGAAGCAGCTAAGTGTTGCAATTAATACCAGCGACTCATTTGAGAGATGGTGTCACAGTAAACGCCCAGATGTTCTCAAAATCCAGAATGTCAAACTTTGCGTTGATACATAGAAATTAAGACTTCAGCTATATAATTTCTTTGTGCTTAATTTTCTTTACGAAAACTATAATGTGAACTTTATAGTTGTCACTATTTTCTGCCCTTTCAGAACATAATGAGGTAGAAATAAGAATGGAAACTGAGAAGTATCTAATAGAACCTTTTGTGCTGTATAATTTGGTAGCTATTAGCTAAGTGCCTATCAAGACCTGAAATATGATATAAAAACTGAGAAACTTAGTAATGTAGTATTAATTTTAATTTATATGATGACATGTGTTGGTGGCCACTATTTTGAAGGGTTCATGTCTAAGGTATTGAAATTATTAATATTTTCATTATAGTTTTTTTTTTTTTGAGAGAGTCTCATTCTGTTGCCCCGGCTAGAGTGCGATGGCCTCAAGTCTAGCTCACTGCAACCTCAAACTCCTGGGTTTAAGCAATCCAATCGCCTCAGTCTCCTGAGTAAATGGGACTACAGGTGCTGGCCACAATGTCCAGCTAATTTTTCTATTTTTGGTAGAAATGGAGTCTTGCTCTTGTTCAGATTGGTCTTGAACTGCTGAGCTCAAAGGATCTTCCTGCCCCGGTCTTCTTGAATACTAGGATTATAGGTGTGAGTCGCTGCATCTGTCTACAAATATTTATGATACGGAGAAAAGTAGTAGCTTCAAGAATAACAAATACAGATCAGTAAACAAGAGCTAAACAGGTATGCCTGCTGTCCTAATATGAACCTTTTTCCTAGCATCACAAAAAATTAATGAAGTCCTACTCTTCCCATGACACAGTATGATATCCCTTAAGTCTACATATGTCAAGAAAAGTATTGGCATAGACTGTCCTAAAAAAAACAGTCACAGTCAAGCAATCATAATTATACATATGAATTAAAGAAGTAAACAATTCACTGATATTCTTTACAAGCAAAGAAATAAACAGTGTGGTGTGTAAAGAGAAAGAAACTATAGAAATTTCATAGTTAGATCTTTCTTCATGTTAGTGAAGGAAAACTCGGTGGTGAGAATGAAGCTTCAAGAGGCAGAAATGATTCAGAAAAAGAATACCCCAGGCATAATGTATATCTTTTTACATAAACCAGGGAAAATTTATGTTTAGTTAACAAATTACATTTTCCTGAGAAGACAGTGGATTTATCTGAGTAGTTAGAAAAGGAGGAAATAAAATAGTCGAGGATTTTAGAATCTAAATGATTCTTCATTCTATTCTGATTTCTATGTCTTTAGGTGATTCTTTCAAATATGTATTAGAAATTAAAAGGGCTTTTAAACCTGGTTGTTTTGAAGTCTCTCAGAGCGGTAGAGATGTATTCAGATAAATGTTTTTCCATGAGTGCTACTCTGATCCAGGCTCTACCCTAAAAGGAAGAAGAAAAAATCAAATATAAAAAAATTAAAAGTTAAGAAGTATTTTGTCCACTGTGCCATCAAAATTATAAGTATTTTAATACATAAAGAACAACCCATTCAAAATACACACCTGATAAAGACTAAGAAAAATATTTAAGTAGACAAAATAGATAAATTTGGTTATACAGAATATATATTTTGTTTCTCTGAAGGTGTAGGGTACGGCATGACAGATCAACTTTCTACCCTCTGGGGGACAGAATATTAAACAGTTGCATACCAACAGAGGTCAGGGATTGATCCCACTAATGTTTCCTTTTCAGTTTTTTTTTCCAGATTAATATGTTGTAACTTATGATTATATTACATTCTTTGTATTTGTAAAGTCAAGTCTGAATTCTGGTTGGAAATGTGCCATATACCCATACCACATAAACAAATACACCAAAAAAATCATTGGTGGAGTCAAGTCCCTAACGACCCCCTCATAGATGTGATTGTTTAATCCCGAGTTACTTAGGTTAGAGACTTCTTTTGAATCATAGTATAATGTAATCATAAGATAGGACTCTCTACTTCCATACCCAAAATCAATATGCCAACTAAAATGAGTTCCATTATAAAATATGAGAATTAGAGTTCTCTCTCATTAATAAAAATAATCATCTAATACTACTTAAGAAAATTTCCAGTTCTATCCTTCCAGAGGGAGCTTTTACATAAATGATAATAAACTCTAAATTTCATGACTAAATACATCTCAATCATAAGTTACTGAATGTGGTGCCCCCAGAGAATTCTAAAAACTATTACCAAATATTTAAACCAGAGAAAACAACCAACAAAAGCCCTGGAGCCAGCATATTCTAGCAACAAATCACAGAAACAGACAATTCTTACTAAATGTGAACAATGTTCTTATGGAATCTCTCTTTAAAATGGAAGAATATAGAGATCATATTTGTGAGTGAGAATTTTATAATTCAATTACTTTAACTTTCACTCAACCCTTTACAAAATTCCAGAAAAATTCATGAAGACTGAATGTTTCAAATATTCAATAATAAATCAAAACACTGTAATGGCAGTTGCAAATAAAGGTGACGCAAATCAATAAATATAAAAGTCAAATACCAGTACCAGGAAAACAAGGCATACTACTATAGAAATGTCAACCAGTCTAGTGAGTTCACTAAACATTTGGATGGTAAAGGTCAGAAAGGAGTCAATACAGGCAGAGGTAAAAACTGTCAGGCTAGAAGCAGTACTGCTGGGAAGAAAATGAGGGAGTGTAGTCAGCAGCAGGCCCTGTGCTACCAAGCTCTGCACTCCCCTATAACGTGCCCATGCGCAATCCTTTCTTCCTTCTGAGTAAGCTGTGACTTTAAGAACAGATTCCCTCTGACACGAGTCACTGACTGGCCAGTAGTCTCAAAATTCTCTCTTGAAATTTCATCTAAAAGACACAGAAACTGGAAGGGACACCTTGAATCAAAAGGCTATAAATTTGACCACTACAGAAGCTGGGAAAGTTGCCCTCCAGAGGAAACTGGGCACAGGAGACCCTGCTGTTGTTAGATAAGACATGGGGGAAAGTCCTGTTTCCTGATTTATTAATTTCAATCTATACAAAACTGGGCTATGTTTAGTTTCCTGTCCTTGGATGTATGTGGAATTCTGTTATATTGTGATAATAAACTGTGCTAATTTTAACAGTTTCTTCGCTTTCATCAAAACATTTTGCTAGAAGATAAGCCGACTTATTAAGATTACTGGGGACAAGAAATGGGAAAACAGAAAACTAAAGTTAGAGAATTTGGATCTCATCAGTTGATGATAGTGAACCACTGAAGGTTTTTGAAAAAATTAAATTAGTGAAAGTAGTCAACACTTCTTAAGAAAGTCACTAATATGTGCTAGGCCCTGTTTTTTAAGAGCTATATATGCATTAAAATAGGTATTCTTCCCAAGAATTATGTGAGTTAATCTACAATACTATCCCTACTTGACTGTAGGTAGAAACAAAAAGTAAACACAATTAAAAAGAGGAAATTCATCTTCCCTCCATCAAACTGACTGGCCTAATGGCACTAATACTCCAAAGTTCTACTTTTCTTCCTATCTCAGGGGATGAACTGTCATAATTTATGGTAGTGAAAAGATAAATCACAGAAGGGACAAAGATATTAAATTATAAATATTATCTGATAATAAACTGATTATGTCAGTTTATTATGTCAGATTATTATGTCAGATTATTTGTTTATATGTATTACTAAATGTAATACATATAACATTTACAATTACAATTTGCCATCTTTTTCATCTCCATTCCCAATGTTTACAACAGTTTCTGGTACATAACAGGTGCTTGATACATTTCTGTTGAATAAATGGATAAATCTAAAGGACATGAGTAACTTCCCCGTAGCTACTAAGCATTGGCACTACCAGTGATGAGCAGATAAAGGAAAGATATAATGAAAACAGTACAACAGGAATTTCAGGAAGGTTCTTCTGAAGCTGGTATTAAAATCGCACACAAAACAAATGGGAAGAACTGGAATGTCTCTAGTTTCTTCCCAGAAAACGATATTTTTATTTTATTTTCCTCAAGTACTTCTGACGTTTTTCCAGATTTGGGATCATCAAAATAAGAACCAGGGCTAAGAAATGTCAGAGAGTAGAGAACTGAGAAAGACTGGCAAGTTCATTACAGAAAATGATCATAGAAATGGTCTTTCCTTAACACTGTTGTCAAGTTCTAGCATTTGATAACTCTGATGCCTCTGAGATTAATAACCACTCTGTCTCAACCTCCTTCAGTAGAGAATTTAGCTAACCTGACTCTGAGAAAGAGCAGTGACAAAGCCAACTGCTCAATAAGGAAAATAGTAAGCAAGATAATGAGACCAAAGACCAGGACGGACGGGGATCTATATCATGAAGATACACATAGGACGATGTTCTGAGGACTACATGCACAGCTCTGATATAGCATCGGTGTTCAGTGAAAATTCCCTGGATGGAAATATGCATGAGTAAATGGTGTTTGATTAGTATATTCAAAAATGTGTCTAATATGTTAAATTCAGTAACAGAAGGAATATATAGGTAAGCAGCCAGAAACAAGGAAAGCCAAGCCTAGCTAAAACAAAAACTGCTATCACATGCCAAAGAAAGGGGGACCTGCACAAAAAACGCAGGAAAGTACCAAGAACTAAGGATCAATAAAGGGCTCATATTTTGAGGCCAAGAAAATGAAAAAGAAAAGGAGAGAAAGGGTTTTTTTTGAACTTGAAGCCAGTCAGAATACTAAGAAAACCCAATGGAAACATCTGCAAGGTTAGCAGTACTAACTAAAGATTCAGCTAAGGGTGGTTTTTGTCAAAGATCATATAATATGCTTGTGAGAACATATGCCCCAAGATCCCTTTGGGGAAGATGGGTGAGTTCAAAAAAAAGTGAAATAACTTGGTACCTGCTGAGATGAACTCCTTTTTCTAAAAATGCTGATTCTAGTCTGAAACCTAACTAAGTGGAATTTCATGTCCTAGAACCCCTCATATACTGTAAATAGAACAGGTGCAAATATACCAGAGATACAAGGATTACAGACATAATCTTTAATCTAATTCTATTCTATTGTTAGACTATGTTTAAGTCTTACAAAATAGGCTCAACCAGTCACAGACTAAGCAAAGAAAAGGAATGGTTTGCCTGTCATAAATCTTAACCTAGACAAAGCATCCCATCACCCATGCTGACCAGTTTCTCCACTATAAATCTAAATGGTACAGTAGTAGCAAGACACATGCAATCCTGATTCAATCAATGCAACTAAACTGAAAGTATGTTTCTATCCCAAATGTCACCACGCCAGAGTACATCTATGTCTTCCTCTGCTTAAAATGTCATCAGCACAACCCTAGAAGGATAGTCAAAGTGAATCTAGTCTACTACATAGAATTTAAAAATTAAGCAGTTTTGGTCCCAAGTGTATTGAGCAGTGTATTGTTCACCAGGCAAATCTGGGCTTTTGTTCTTATAGATGTTTTCACCTGTGTCAAGACAGAAAGGCCAGTGCTACAAATACTAGTAAACCTTGCCATCTGCTTATGATACTCAGCAAGTGGGATTTATTGAGTAGATTAAGTTCTTTGCTTTTAACACAATGAAACAAAACAGAGCTAATTTTTGCCCACCAACTTTTTCCAGTATAACTAGGCAAATCATAAGTCTCTCCTTCCCCATTAAATGAAATCTATTTCAGGCCCAACTAAAACAAAGATATAAATGTAGGATTTGGAACCTGATTATTCTCTGGTGTTTTGATACTCAATACCAGTTCTTTACAGAATAAACACTGACTCTCTGCTGGGCAACATCTTGCTGTGCAGGGACTGGTCTCAAGAGCCTCTTTAGAGAATTGGTCAGCTAGGGTTTGGTTTCTTTGGTCCACCCAGGTCCAAATGTCACATTTCTCATGTTTATTAACTTCTCAATTACCTTTTATACATTGAGATATGCTAGTTCTATAAATACATTCTCTCCTCTGTTGTAATAATTTAGAATATACTTCCTCATCCTATTTATAATTTGAAAATGAGAACATTAAACTTATGTACCATCTTCTAGAATCTTAACTTAAAGAAACCAAGATATTATACTCAAACCATGAAGAAAACATTAAAGGAAAACCGGTAAACCTTAACTAAGATGCAAAGGGAAAAATCACATTTCACAGTCAGTCAGAAAATTGAAAAGTAAATAAATGAATAAATAAATTTAGTAGTTTTAGAAAAGAAGGTCGAAAGACTACTAAGACAATAGTTGAGACTAAAAATAAATCTAATATACACTGAAAAACAGGATTTAAACATCTATGAAAAATATGTGAGGCGGCTCGGTGCCTGTGGCTCAAGTGGCTAAGGCTCCAGCTGTATACACCTAAGGTGGTGGGTTCAAATCCAGCCTGGGCGCGCCAAACGATGATAGCTGCAAGCAAAAAATAGCCGGTCTTTGTGGCAGGCGCCTGTGGTCCCAGTTACTTGGGAGGCTGAGGCAGGAGACTTGCTTGAGCCCAGGAGTTAGAGGTTGCTGTGAGCTGTGATGACACAGCACTCTACACAGGGGGACAGCTTGAGGCTCTGTCTCAAAAAAAAAAAAAAATGAAAGAAAGAAAGAAAAATATGTGAGGCAAAGGGGAAAAACGATTCAACCTGAAAAGTGTGAAAGATCCTGAAGCAGGGAGTTTATTGCTCAGATAACCCTTTCGTTGGAGACTTGGAGGAGGCACTGACGGGGAAATCAGTGGGTGTAGAATATGAACTCCTAAAAAGGGGACAAAAATCCCAACTGTCATCCCAAAAGTGTAAAAATACACTTCCACATTAAGGATTAAAATATTTTTAATTGTGCTTCTAATTATGTCACTACATTTACATATTAAGGATCTTATTTTTTAAAACATACACTCAGCTCCTGTTTACAAAATGTTTCGGCTCGGAGCCTATGGCTCAACCAGCTAAGGCACCAGCCACGTACACCTAGGGTGGCGAGTTTGAATCCCCAGCCCAGACCCGCCAAACAACGACGACGGCTGCAACCAAAAAATAGCCGGGCGTTGTGGCGGGCGCCTGTGGTCCCAGCTACTTGGGAGGCAGAGGCAAGAAACTCGCTTGAGCCCAGGAGTTGGAAGTTGCAGTGAGCTGTAATGCCATGGCACTCTACCCAGGGGGACAGCTTGAGGCTCTGTCTCAAAAAAAAGAAAAAAAGAAAAGAAAAGAAAAAGACTAAGTGCTTGGGCCAAGGTCTTGGGCAGATTATAACCCAACTTTCAGAAGGCAGGCTGGACTTCACTCCTCCTAAAAAGAGACTGCGCCTGGGGTGTAGGCTGCACTTACTACAGAAATGTTGAAACATTTCAGATGTTCCCTAAAGCCCCAAGACCAAATGAGTGCACCACACTACAATGTCTATACCCACTAATGTTACCTGGAAGCTTTTTGTTTAGGAAGGGCAGGGACTTTCTCTTTATCACCCAGGCTGGAGTGCAGTGGTGTGACAATAACTCACAGAAGACTTGAACTCCTGGGCTCACGCCATCCTCCTACCTCAGCCTTCAAGTAGCTAGGACTATAGGCACTGTCCACCATGCCTGGATAATTTTTCTTATTTTTTGTAGAGATGTGGTCTTGCTATGTTGCCCAGGATAGTCTTGAACTCCTGGCCTCAAGTGATCCTCCTGCCTTGCCTCTCTTAAAGTGCTGGGATTACAGAAAAAATAGGATTACAAAAAACAAAAACAAAAACCTGTTCCATTATGTCTCTTCTGTTCAATTATTTTTTTCTTTTTGGGTGGCTACCCAATAAACTCCTCATGGTCCCAAGTGGTCTGTTATGTGAACAGTGGCCTCCCTTTCTGAGATCGACTGACGGGGGGCAGGGGAGCCTAAAGGTAGGTGAGGAAGTTTCAGGCTACTCCCAGAAGTACTAGAGGTTGTCTAGTACTCTTACCTCTTCAGGATAAGCTCTGAACTCACAAAGTATCATGGTATTCAGGCTACAAATAAGGACCACAAAGTCCTTTGCTTGGAGGAAAAACTTTGATTAGATGTATTGGGCCAAACTGGAGAAAGAACTATTTTCTGCCATAATTATGTTTCTCTGAGACACATTAAGTTTGGTATGTTTACAAATGCTATTACTCCAATCATTCTGGCAGAACTCTAAGTTTTCTTTTCTTTTCTTTTTTTTTTTTTGAGACAGAGCCTCAAGCTGTCACCCTGGGTAGAGTGCCGTGGCTTCACAGCTCACAGCAACCTCCAACTCCTGGGCTCAAGCGAGTCTCCTGCCTCTGCCTCCCAAGTAGCTGGGACCACAGGCGCCCACCACAACGCCCGGCTATTTTTTGGTTGCAGCCATCATTGTTGTTTGGTGAGTCTGGGCTGGATTTGAACCCGCCACCTTAGGTGTATGTGG